>OMNN01099003.1:17627-35180 GCA_900302755.1 Chromis chromis | reverse complement strand
CTGCCAGTGGGTCTCAGGGTTCAGAGAGTTAAAAGAAAGAACCCAAGGTACTTAGTGTACAAATGGAACGTAATATGCTCATGACACATTATTTTAGGAGTAACTTTTTTAAAACCTTTTGTAATTAGGAAAGAGGGTTCTTTTGTCGTTTTTAAATGAGGAATTGCATGTTCAGTTGCTGTTTTCTTACCCTGTGCAGAAATCTCCAGAGCACTGGCAGGGTGTCTTTGCCATCATTTTGCTCCACAATGTGTGTGAGGCTCAGCAGAGACACTTTCTCCCTGCAGCTCCACACAGCAGAACCATGGATCAGAGAATTTGGGGGAAGTGAGGCCAAAAAGAGACGAGGATCGCCAAACATAAGCTTCATGATTGGATTGGCAGAGATGCGAGAGTCACCCCGGATGAATGTGTTCACTTCCTTTAGCTCTCTATCCAAGTGCTGTAAAAAAAAACAACATGCATCTTATACACACATATGAGGCAGAATTATGCTCCTGAAATGAGACTGTGCATTATTTGTTCCCTTTTAGAACACATACAGAGCTAAAACATTTCTACCTTCAGCTGAGGTGTGATGATGGCATTGCTCACTTCTACCTCCCATCCATTTCTAGCCTCTTTGGTGGAGAGCTGATTGTCATAAGGAACAGGCCCTGAAAGGAGAACCAGTGTGTTTAACAGTGTCAGCCAATGAATCAAGCATTTCAAGCAATTTATAGCTGTTTTACTAGTGCAATTAAATTACCATAAGTTCATTTAAAATGTTGGATATTCATTAAATACCCTTAAATAATGTATTTGTTGACTTGTATCTCTAAGAATTACACCACATAAAACACAGTTTCATATTATCCCTGTTAAACATAAACTGCAAAATGGCACTATTACATTTCTGACCACTAGAGGTCACCTATTCTATTTCAATTTCAATTTTTATTTATTTAATAGGGAATCTTACAAACCAATCCATATTCTACTTTTGCTTAATTCTGCTGCTGGTTACAGTGAAGACAGCATAGAATGTACAGCAAGAGAGGATAAAGGCTCAAAAGCAACTAAACAGCAAGAACAAAAACTGCATCACATATGTAGATTATAATCAGATCCAGATAACGTTAGTCTCTTCAAATATTCACACAGACCATAATACTGTAGTTTTATTATAGTGTTAGAGTGCTGTAGAATTAGGTTTGTTCCAAGTTGTTCCCTACATTTTTGTTGCTGGTGGGGTTTCAAGAGGCTGCTGATGAGCAGGTGGACAGCGCTGATTGTGTCATCTGTCCCTTTCCCCAGAGATCTGATAAGATGCTTCATGTCCTTCTTAAGGTGTGCAAGTAAAAATGCTCCTGTGTCTGGGACCGGAGGCACGATGAGTGCAGAGACAGACTAGAAACACAAAAGCAGGGGATGACTGGCCAGACTCCAACCACTCTGATGTAAACAGCGCTATATGACATATAAATGATGTGGAACATCTGTGGTTGTAAAACCCCTAAGCTACCTGTGGGTGGCTCCAGGCTCCGAGCAGCATGGCCATGTGAGTGAGCATGCGGACAATGGTAAAGGGAACGGGTGAAATGCTCTTTGTGTCCAGCATGTCTGGATTGTCTCTGCGTCTGGGGTCACCAAGGATGTGGCCTCTCTGAGTGCGGTCACCCCTGTAGGAGACAATGAATAAATAAACACGAATAAAAAGAAAATATACACAAATTTAATTAAATTGAATTCATGTCTTTTACATTATGTTTTTCCTACTGAATTCTGTAGACCACTTACGGCAACTGAGCAAGCTGAAATCCCGCCACAGGCATGTGGTTGTTTCCTCCAATCACAGCATTACAGTCTAAACAACGACTTGTTTGCATAGGCTGTCCGCACTACAAAAAAAGAGATGGGAAGCGAGGAAAGTCATTCAAAATATGTAAAAAGTGCTAGAAAACAAATCTCATTACAAACCTACTATAATTCAGCATGAACATGACATACCTCGCCAATGGTGCAGGGGTGACCATTTGGACAATCTGCAGCAGAAATAAATGTTAAAAATGATTATGGCGAGGCTGCATAACATCCTCCACTGATATATTTCATATAAAAGAGTAGAATTCTTCTGTTTATTACTTACAGTACCACTGCAATGGACCCATAGCTTGTTGAGCCACTGCTAACATGTCCTCTGGCATGGTGGGCAAGAAAGCCGCCTGTACCAGACAGACAAAAACATTCAATTCACTTCAAAGAAAGAGGAGGTGCAGCTGGCGTCACTGTCAACGGCTATTATACATACCTGCATGTTGGCAGGGGCCAGTGCTAGCTGCTGCAGGGGTGCTAAGATCCCCTGGTTTCCACAGAGCAAAACAGCAGCCAAGTGAATGGTTAACTCCACTGACACACACTCTGCACCAGAGACCCCAGGACGAACAGCCAGAGGCCCAAGTTGGTTGGTTACCAAAGCCTGGGCAAAGCCTTTAACCTCTGGGCTGGTTAGGAGTTTGGATGTCTGAATGTAAGTCATCAGGGCTTCTAATTGCTGTTGGTACACAGATACACAAAAATGCAAATACTATAAGGAAACAAATGGACAAATATGACTTGAAAAGAAGTTAAATGACCCACAAACATCTTTTTATACGAGTAGTTTGCAAAGAAATTCATTATCATATTTCTTTACAAACGTATGTGGATGAGCTAAAACAGCAGTAATTAACATTTTCTTGTGGTGATAAAAGTTGAAAACGCATAAAAACTGTAGCTGCACTTCAACAGAAGTTTAAACTACAGATTCCTTTGGTTGATTCCATAGCTGAGATTTGTGGGCACAGGTAACTGTCAGCAATGTAAAAACTCCTCTCTTATAAACAACACCAAATATTCTATGAAGGAAATGTCTGAAGCATGTGAATCAAAATGACTTGATAGAGTAAAAATCTAGCCACTTAATTTGAATTTAATATATAAATCTAATATATACAATACAGATTTAAGCCTGTGCAGTTCTTCTGTCTATTTGTTTACAGGAAAACAAATGCAATGTTTGTATTACACTGTTCAGTTGGTTCAAACCACAACATAATTAAAAGATACATAGAAGCAGTTTATTTGTGGTCATTTGCAGATACAAGTTCAAATTTCTGTAAACAAATACGACAATATTTGTCATATGTAAGCTAATTCTATATAAAGGCAGCTCATTAGGTCTTCATTTAGAAACCTACCTCAGGCTTGGGATGGAAGCTGGCATTGGTTTCTCTGTAGAGAGTGGTGACTTCTCTGTACAGCGCCAGCAGAAGGTAAACTGTTTTCCACTGTGGCAAGCATCTGCAAGCCTGTGAATTTTTTTTAAAGCACAACATACTCATGTAAATATTCATTCAAATGCAGAGTTCTGACCTGATACTGAGTTACCACCAACAAAGTGATGTCACATTACCCCACAAGCCTCATCCAGTCCATCCACTTTGCCTTCCAGAACTCCTTTTGCAACAGCATCTCTGATAGTCTTGTAATCTTCCCCACACACCAGATACTGGTCCATTGGGGCAGCTTCTTCATTCTAATACAGTAAGATTCAACCATATATTTTAATCAGTGGTGGCATGACTTTTAAATTACAGCCTTGCCTTCATTTGGCCACCAACACTGAAAATCACATTGTGAACTGAACCTTTTGCAGAACTTCCTCAGGGAAGAGCCAAGACATTTGATCCCCTTTGAGGAGCTTCAGGACAAACTCTACTCCATGCTGGCTGCAGATCTTTCGGATCAAATAGACGCGATACCAGTCATTTCCACTCCGCCTGCACAAGTTCACCACACTGGTCAGGAAGGCTGTGGTTCCACTTTGATCACGTTCCTGAGAGCCTGGTTTAAGATTAGAAAAGAGAAAGAAGAATGTTTTTTTTTCTCCATGAAATGGACACATTCAGAATGGGATACAAGTTCTAAATGTGTTGACACTCCATTAAAGAGACACACCTGTGGCTCTCAGTTTCTCTACGATGAAGCCTGCAGTCATATCCAGGTCCATACGCACTCTAGCCACCTGCTGCAGGTACTCCACAGTGGCTGTTTCAGCAGACTGACCGTGTGATTGCAGGAAGTCAGTCAGGAAGACACTCTCATCCTGTAAACATGCATGTTGATCTGCAGTGGACCTGAACTGCAACCTCTCAAACATGGAATCCTGAAGAAATGAAAAGGTTAACAGTTGACGAAAAAAACATAAAAACAAATTGTATCACAATATAACATACTGCAATCCGCTTGTGGATTCTAATTCATGTGCACCTCCAAGCAGTTAATGTACAAGCAGTAGAGTTCCATTTTGTCTGTCTCCTCCAAGATGTTGCTCTGCTCAACTGCCATCAGATGCTGCTGCAGGTAGTCTTTAACTTCATCAAAGCTTTAAAAAGTGCAAAAAGAGCAAAAATGAGACACACTACTACAAATATTAGGAACATACATAAGTATGCTTTATGCAGTGTTCAACAAGCACCTCACCTGTACTTTAGCAGGAGTTTGAGCACCACTGACCGAACCACTGGATTTTTATCCACAGAGTCATCAAACGGAGACAGCACCTTTGTCAGGATTTGTCGCTTATCTGGCAAAAAAAATTTAATCAAATAAAATGTTCAGAGCTGACAAAACATACTTCTACACAGAGACATGGATGTGTGCCGTTGCACAAGTGAGCAAGTTGAGAAGTACCTTTGAGGAAGGGAATAGTGTTCGCCTCCACCATGAGCAGGGATAGCAAATGAAGAATGACAGCGGAACCAGGCGGAGAGTTGTCCTTGAAGCACACCGTAGACACCAGGTCTATGAAGAAAGCGTTGCACTGCTTCCTGAACTGAGCATGTTGGTTGATTAGAGTCCTACACAAAACAAAGTTACACAGATGTTTGTTAAAATGTGTCACAAGTCAGAGTTGTACAGAATGAAGGTAACTAGATTCTATGGATATAAGATCTATCTCATAAGATTTATTGTGCTCTAATCCACATGCAGTTACCAACCTTATTTCATCTGTAGGAACCATGGGGAAGTCTTCGCCAACTGGTTGCATGCAGAGGGGACAGTACATCTGACCAGGGACCAGCCACTGTTTGATGCAGCCTACACAGTAGACGTGTTCACACGGCAGGCAGAGTGGATCCTGAGGGTGTCCCATACACACTGGGCACATTGTGATACCAAACCTAGATAAAAACATATGTAACAATTGAAAACCCAGGCTTCCCATGGGAATTGAAAGTGTTTGCATTATTCATCAAATGAAATTTAAATCCTCATAAGACCTTTATAATGTCCCATTGAACTAAATGTAGCTACTTTTCCATGGTTATACCAGTAAAAGACTGGCAAGAAAAAGAAAGAAAAAAGTTAATTTATTGACATTCAAGGTCTGTCACATTGTTGTCAGTACATCCCACCTGTATTTAACCACAACTATTTGTAATATAATCAATTAACTTTTACTGAGCCACAGAAAAGCAAAACAACTAGATGAGTTAACCAATAAATTTAGGTGAAATTAAAATATCTCAAAAAACCATACACTTTCTTGCAGTAGTGACAGAAAAAAATATTAAACCACCTCCAGCAAGAAAATACTCAACCTTTACAAGTGAAAACTGAGCTCAACTTGAATCTTTAGGGTCATTGCTTTAGGAACTGAACTGAATGCATTTAAAAAATATTTTCAGGCACTTTATAACCTGTTATAAAGTGCAGTAGGAGAAATGCAGTGATAGTGAGAGAACAGGTATAAAGATGAATCTCTACCTAAAGATGCGTTCGACGGCTCCATCTTTGCAGGTTTTGAGCAAACCTATTACTGCCTCAAAGGTCTGCTGAGTTTTCAGGTCTGAATTTTTTTCCAGTATCTTGATGGGAGAGCAGAGGAAATGCATTTTGTTACAGATGCAGGAATGATTGTGGTTGTTGTTGTGGAGGCAGTTTTATGGTAACTGTTTATGAATATAGATAAACCCAACCTGGCCAAGCCCTCGTGTGTTCTCCAAAACTACAGGCGCCAGCTTTCTTTCCAAATCCTCGATTCCCAACAGCATGTGCTCCACGAACAGAGAGAGAGAAAATATCCGATTCCATCCAGCTCTAAGAACACACACACACAACAAATGACTATCCATCCCAATACAGCTCAAGTGCTGTAGTTATCTAAAGATAAACCAAAAACCCCACAGCACCTGAAAATGTTTGGTTAAGTTTGACTTACTGGACTCTGCTGACAAACACCCTGCTCCTCTCTCCATAATGTCTCACACTGTCCTCTGAGCAGATCAACTCAATTGGAACCTGAAGTTTCTTCACCCGTCTAAGCCAGGCTTGTCTTTGGGCATCTGTGTTTAGGACGGTGGGCTCCAGGTATTCCAAACATGCAAAGGCAGCATACACATCCAGCACCTTGGAGACAGGGGCGTACGAACACTACATATTACAGGCTACTAAAAGGACAACTTTTATTCCGCATTACTACCTCATAAATCAGTTTGAAAGACAATATCATGCATGACAAATACATAAACATTAAACTAAACGGAGAAAATATAAATGGACTAGTTAACTGAGGCTCACCAGTTCAACCCCATCTCTGGCATGAGGATTTCTCAGGAGGTCCTGAGTGACCTGGGGTTCAATGCAGATCATTCTGGACAGATTCTGCAGCCGGTTCTTGAACTCATGATAAGCAGCATGAACCCATGGAAGAGCTATCACTGTTTCTGTGTGATTTAGCTGCACTCGCATCTCACTGACGCAGCAATTCAAAGCACCACACAGGAGCTACAAATAAGATAATGTCCATTAGTTTGTATGCACACACACACACACACACACACACACACGCAGCCTAAAATTTAAGGGCTTTAAGTGTTACAGAAAAACAACCTGCAGATCCTCCTGGCAAGTGACGTTCATTGTCATAGAGACGAAATCCTGGAGGTAGCGATGAAAATACTCTGCCTGCATCTCTGGATCTGATTTTGCTATGTAGCGTCCCAGCGGGGTCTTCCAAAAGAACTCATCAAAGTCTTGTTGTGTGTGCCCTAAAAGACATTTTAGATTTTTATTTTTGGCCTTTTCATGCCTTTATTGGAGAGGACAGGACAGTGGACAGAGTTAGAAACGTGAGAGAGTGGGGAAGGACATGCGGTAAATGGCCAAGGTCAGACTCGAACCCGGCACAGCCACTACGCCTCTGCACAGGTCACACAACATAACTGCTAGGCTATCGGGATGCCCCAAAAGACATATACATTTAATGTAATACCAAAAATGTTCAATGCAAGAAGATTATATGACAACAGGCCGTTACCTTCATGCTGAAGTGCATGAACCCAGAGCTCCTCCAGGTAGTCCTTAATCCTCCAACTGAAGGGCATGCTGCAGCTCATGTTCCTGTCTTGGGCAATGTAGTTCTGCACAAGGATTGTTCTTGTCTCAGAGCTGTGAAAAGTTTAAATACGCAAATTGAACAGTTTGTTAAATATTATAAATATTATTACCAACAGGAATTTGGCATCAGTAATGCAAAGTGCAATATTACTACCACTTACTTGTGGTCAGGTGTCAGGTGTGAGATTTCCAGCAGCTTATCATTGCCAAAGATATCTAACCACAGCCTCTTAACAGATTCACCACAGTGTCTATCAAGCAGGAGGTCCAGGTTTTGGTCGCGGTCAATGACTGCAACTAGATGTGCCAACAGGGGGACAACCACAGCCTGAACACGCTTCCATAAAGTGTGCCTGTGATGAACCCAAACAAAGTTAACAATACTTTCCACAAAAAAAAACAAGGAATACATAGGAAAACAGGAAACAGACATTGAAGCACTTACCTGAATGTGCCTCCCTCTTGCAAGGCATCAATGTTTGAGGCCTCCTTAAGGACCCAGTTGCTCTTGATGGATGAGAGGGTGTTGCCTTCATGCGTTGCCAACAATGAGTGAAGATGCTTCTTCACAATTTGTAGAAATTCACCTGGCCACAGTTTGATTGAATGATCAGTACTGCGCAACTGCTTCAACAAAAAAGTACATCAATAAATTTGCATTCATACCTGCTATTTCATCATTGTCACTGAAGAGCGTCAGAAGGATCTCAACTCTCTGAGTGCTGCGGAGACCACTTTCCACCTGGTCTCTCAGCATGCTTACAGCATTCTGCACACAGCTCCGCAGCAGAGCTGTGGTGTCCACAACATTATCACAGGCCTGCAGAGGGAGGGTGCACAGATTAAAATCAAGTTTCTGAAATAAACCAGATTAAAATATATCTTTTTTGCGAGATAACAGCATACAGACAGAAGAAAGCTAACATATTTTTTTTAATTAATGTAAGCAGAAAAAAAATATAAAGTTTGTGATTTTCCCACAATACTAAATATGTGAAATACATTTAGTCTATACTCACATTTTCCTCTAACTCTGCTGCCTCCTGCTCATTCTCAGTGTACATGTCATCCGTCTCCATAGCTGTAAAGAGTTTTGTGATTTAATGTACCATAATATCTAATCTAATATAGTATACATTTATATAATTTATCAATCAGTTACCTTCAGGCTGGTTCATCTTTGTTTCAAACATCTGACTGATTGTCATGTTCTGTAAGGTTTTGATGTCTGAAACAATGTCTTTTGACCGTCTGAGGTCATCAATGTGAACAGATCTCCAGGGGCCTGTAAAAATGAGCATCTCAGATTATTCTCTCTTTTTTAAACAATGTGATAAAAAAAATTACATTCACAAGTTGTAGTAACTATACCTCCATGAAAACCAATGTAGGAAGTTCCTCCTTCCATTCTTGGCAGCCTGGTGATAAAGTAGACGAACACTTTGCTTCCTGAGCTCTCCTGACTTGTCTTGTTGATTTCATTGATTGATGAATACCTGAAAAAAAACAGCAAACGTCAATATGGCAAAACCTCACAAAGGTGAAAACCCCACAGAATGGAAATGTTGGACCTACTTTGCAGATGCAATGAGATTGGCACTATGAGAGGCTTCATCAAAATCACACTGAATGATAAGGATCTTGTTGTGTGGTCCAGCGGTACTGCTTCCATGCTCTGCTGTGAGGAAGTTCCTGCAAGAAAACAGTAATTTAAACTTTAAACTGAGATCATACAATAAGATTGTAGTCAGCCAGTTAAGTATATTCTTGCTCACAATTAAATTAAATGCTTTTACTAAACATAAAATATTGACTTTAAAACACATCATAAAAATACAAATGTCAATTTATCTGAATGGTTTTCAAGTAACCAAAATAAAGTGTAAGATTAGTAACAGTAAGCTGTGTCTCATCTGTTTATGACATGTTTACTATATAAGTAAGCATACCAGTGTTTACAAAGTGTAGTAACGTCTTACATAGCCTGTTTCAGGTTAGCAGGTCATAATAATTTTGAAGTGCATTGGACAGTATATCAACAAACCTGATCTTCTTCAGGAAGGAGTGCTCTGTGTCAAACTGCTGGAGTGAGAGAAGCTCAATGCTCTGCAACATTTGCTCCAGTGGTTTCAAGTCAAATGCAGTCAAAAGTCTGGAGAATGTTGACACCTATGGTTTGAAATTACAGTTAGACCTTACAAACACTTGACACTACAAGGGTATATGTAAACTTGGCATGACAGCTTTAGACTTACCTCTGTGAAGAAGGAGCCGCAATGGGCTTCTTGCCTCGTATGAGCAAGTATGTAGTCGGCCAAACAGTAGTTACTCTGCTCTTCAAAGTAGACCCTCCCCAGATTTTCACTCTCCACTTTTGGAAGGCCTGTGCAGTCCAACCGCACCACTGAGTCTGGCGTTGCACATTTGAGCAATATAAGTTTTGCCTCATCAAGCACTCTCCTCTCAGACTCTGAAGCTTCCAAACTGTCTTTCTGCTTCTCCATTGCTTGAAGAACCACAGAAGCACATGTGTCTGAGTGGTAACCAATGAAGACATCTGGGGGATGATACTTGTATGTTTGGGCCACTGCTGAATGCTGACTGCTCAGGGATACAAAAAGCTTAACCCATCTCACCAGTTCCTCCACCATCCTCTTCTGCTCAGTTTTGAGGACAGTGTGAATGTCCAGGTAGTGTTTCTCCAGCCTGTTGATTAGAGGTATTGGAAACTGTTTGTAGACCACCTCTCTTTCCTCAATGACAATCAGCCTGAAGTCTTTGTGCACCCTGCATTTGACACGATGGGTTCCCAGTCCAAGGTCCACATATTTCTGCCCTCCCAAGCATACGTAGTATTGGTTGAGGGCATCATAGAGACTTTCATAGAGGTTCTGCAAGTTTAGGAGCACAACTGTTTGGCCTGTCTCCATGCATATCTTTACTCTGTTGATGTTGCGGCAGATTTGGGTGTACTCTTGGTCTTTTGGGAAGCTGGATCCAAAGATTATCTCTGGTTGACCACTTTCTGAAAAGAAGGTTTGCTGCAAGATCTGTAGGGCTGCGTAGTTTTTTGTTAGCACCAGAAGGTACCGACATTCTTCTTCCTGTCCAACCGCCTGAATGTTTTCTCTCACAAACTCAATGGCACTGATGTTCTCCAGGTTTGGTGCCATGTGCAGTCTATTGGTAAAGACAGTAACTGCATCTACATCATCCCTGCCACTGAAATTTCTCAACACTGCCTTCACGGTCTCCTCTGCAGTTGGCTTCTGTTGAGAAGCTTTGGCCACTGCGAAGATCATCTTAATCAGGCTGTAATAGTCACGCAGGCCAAAAAAGCCTTTGCCCTGTTTGCGGCAGATGTTCAAATAGGCTCTTGCAAAGGGTTGGAAAAAGTCCCTGACTTTTTCCAAAACCATTGCATCAGATGAGCATATGCCTTTAGCACTCTCAATGAGTTCCCTCTCATCAGGGTCACCACGGGAGACAAAAATGCCTCTGTTCATCTTCGCAGGGTCTAGTGCCCAGTTAGAGATGCCAACGAATCCAACCTTTTTGTGCGGTAGTGGTTCATCATCAATGCAGCCCTCCTCTAGCAATGGATGAAGGGTTTTCAGTGGCATCTTTGGAGAGTCCTCAGCCAGTCCAATCTCATCTAGAACCACAACTGAAATGTACTCATCCAGGTTTTTCCCCTCCTGAAAGCGTCCACATTGCTTGAATGTATTAATGATGCCCTCTGGCGTTGAGTGAGGGCTGCACTGGAAAGACACCAAATGGACCTGTTTGAGCTTTTTGTAGAGCTCAGAATGAGCAGATTGGCCTTGCATCGCATCTGCCACCAGAGTTTTAGACAGAGATTTTGAACTTCCAGGTTTTCCAACTAGGAAGAGAGGGATTCTTAACTCAATGCAGAGAACCATCATGAACACATTCTCCTTGAGGGCACAGTTTCTTGCAATAGTGTCACCCATTGGCACGCCACTCAGAAGCAAATCTTGCATGAGTGAGATTTCCTGCATTACCTTTACTGGGCTGTATGTTGGTGGCAGGCCTTTGCTGATTTTCTGTCTGTATTTGTCCTTCTTTTCTAGGCATGCATGGTAGCACACTCCTACAGCCATGACCAGAGACCAGAGAACAGGGTCTCTCACCTCAGATTGTCTCGGATGTCTTTCTTGCTTCTCAGCATTTTGTTTACTCTCAAATTCTTCCAGTTCTGCAAAAAACATGCTGTGGTTGTCATAGAACCACACAAAAGCCTGCATGCAGCGCTCTACATCTCTCAGGCTAACAAAGCTGCATTCATCCTTTCTTGTCCGCATGTACTTCTGTGAGGCTGAAAGGACATCAGTGATGCACTTGATGTAACTTTGATCAAGTTCTTTGCTTTCGACCACTCTCTGCACAATCTGCTGGATGTATATTTTCTCTGTGTGGTCATTTAACTGTCCAAAGTCCCACACCAGGGGAATCATGCTTGGTGGCAACGCTTGAACTCGATATACTAACTGGCGGAGAGGGATGGACCCAAGCTTTTCATCAGTCTCTTCAGCTCGAACTCGGTACCCAAGGCCGGCAGATTCTAACCTTTTAATCATCTCATCTGTGTGCTTTCGGTAAGGGTTGCATGCAGCAATGATCTGCAATCCACAGTTGGATGTTAAACTTTCCCCCTTGACTGTCTTGTCACAGAGGACCTCCTTAATACTGCTGATGGCCTCGGTAGTGTTGGCCTCATCAAAGAAGAGAACAGAGTCAAAACCATAGTCTGTTTTGTTGATCAAAGCAATGTCTTCTGCTTCTCTGACTTTGCTGTAGATCATCTCTGAAGTTGTTCCCCCATGCACCTTGACCAGTTTCATGTTCTCAGTGGCCACTCCACTCCTCCGTAATTCACAGAGGAATTTGATGAGTCTTGTCTTACCACACCCTGTCTCTCCCATGATAATGACAGGGATGCCACATCTGAATCGCATGTGGATTGCCAGCATTTTCAATATGTTGTCAGTCGTAAGTTCATAAGTTTCATCAGGGTCAAGAGGCCACTGGATACCAAGAACGTTGCAGAGTCGCTCAATTTTCTCTCCTCTTGGAAGGCAATCAAAGTCAATGTTGAAAGGGACTCTCTGTAGCTTTAGACCTTCATACAATGCCTTTGTCATAACATTCCTCTTTATAACTTTTCCAGAGGTGGGCTCAATGGCATCAACAGAGTTCTGCTCATTGGGCTGGAGATGAAAACCAATAAATGTCATGGACACATGGTCATCATTAAAGAAGATGTATGGATGTGGTTCTGTTTCCCATCTTTTTCTGATGAGAAAAGGAGCCAAGTCTTCATCTCGTACACCAGTGAGATCGATTTGCAGCCTGCCAGGACTCTGGTCAGAGATGCTGAGTGATGGAGAAGCAAAGTCCTTAGCCATTAGAATCATGAAGTCCACCACAAACGTTTTGAATCCACTTAGTGTGTCTCCAGTGAAAGTGGCATCACAGAAAACAGATGTCTCACAATCTTTAAGCTGAAGGTTAAGGAACCATGCAAAATTTCTCAGTTCTGCCCAAGATGGGTCCATGATGCCACAGTGCATGAGGAGCATCTGCAGACATTCTACATGTGACCCCTCAACACCCTGATATGTGAACACATCTAGATCACTGTGGTTATGAAACCGTGTGAGATACTGGTATGGCCGCTGGAAGGCTTCACTCCTGAATTCTTCATCATCCATCAGCGGGTCGTCATTGCTCACAATAGTAGGGTCTTCTTGCCTCCTCACCTCTAGCATCAGAACATCTTTGGGTGGTCGGCAGAAAACATTGGGGAAAACGTCTGTAAATGTGCTGTTCACGGGTTGAGCCTAAGCAGAAAACAGACATTAAAGCACAACCTAACATAAGCAACAGCTTAAAATCTGATAACGAATGGTAAGTATGTGTGTCAAGTGCTTGTAAAAATTCTTACCTGCCATGAAGCGTTTCTAGTTGACTTGACAGTGGGCTCTAAAAACTCAATGACATACAGCTGCTTGTCATTGCATTTCCACATCTTTCCCTCAGAGTCCATCAGATAGCGCAAAATCAGCAATTTGAAGAGGAACTCGCAAAGACCTTTCTGGACCTTTTTGAAAAGCAAAACACAGTTCAATAACAGTATATGTAAGCTGTCAAGACATGTATTAATAAAAAGGTTATATTACACAAAACTAAGCATTAACTTGAGGCCCATCATTACCGATGATGTGACGTCAAAATGGAACATTGTGAGATCTTTCCTTATGGGGGCTTCCAACAGAGATTGAAGAACGACATTCTCATCAACATTCGGTTCAGTCAATCGAATGCATTTCATCATTGATTGCTTTTTGGTTGAGTGCTTCAGTTTTTCATACAACCTCTTGATGTAGAGAGATTTACCTGCAATTAGAAAAGTTCATTATGTCAAGTATCCTTTCCCTATAAGTCAAATTTACCAATATGAAATTGTTTATATACTTACCAACACCAGCCCTTTTGGATGAGATGACACCAACGCAGAGTCTGTCTTTAAATGCAGCTGCAGCGCAGCACTGATCTGCTGGGACAGTATAGTGTTTGTGGAGGTACATCTGGATCCTTGCCAGTGGCTCCTGGGGAACCATGTGCAATCTGTACTGGCTGAAGACTGATGGAAGGTAGGCATGTTCTCTTTCTGAGCTGCAAATGATGACAAGTCTATAGTCTTTAATACTCTGCATTTTCATTCGCTGAAAAAAGTTCTCGACTTTTGAGCTCACATCGTAAGTGAGGAGATCTCCATACAGTAGAGAGTATATCTTCTGTCCCCTGTAGCCTGTGCTAAGGCAGCGTCTCAGGAATAGCTCCACCTGCTCATATGGTGTTGAGGAGTTGCACAGGAGAACTTCATCATAGGTGGGAAGTGTCTCATCTTCACTATTCATGTAAATGGAGATGCAAGATGTCAAGACCTCATCATGCGGGCAAACAATGAGGTTTGGGTTTCCAGAGGCCAGACCTTTGGGTAGCTGTCTCTTTATGAAATTCCCAATGTTATCATCAGAAATGTCTTCATCGCTGTCATCTTCATTCTCGTCAACTTTGTTGGCAAGTATTTCCAAGAGCCTTCCAAGACTTTTGATGTCAAGAATGTGTGGGAGAAAATTCTTCATGTCCTTCATATAAGCATTCCATATCTGGTCAAATCTTTGCAAACCATTTGCTTGTTCCACAAGACTTGACAGAGGATCCAATTCATTGGTAAAGTCTGGATCCCCCAGTTTACCACTTGGCAAGACAGCAAAAGTCTGAAACTCAATGTCCTCATTTTGCTCTTGTGGTTTGATGAGGATTTCATACTGAAGTGCATGCCAGATTTGCCTCAGATCAGAGGATGTGCAATTTGGCTTGATGAAGGAGAGCATCATGAGAACCTGGTCGTCGACATTGGTCACATTTTGCTGAGTCAGCTTGCTGCATAGGTAGACGATCTGTTCAGCTGTGTAATAGTTCAGATAGTAATTGTGGGATCTCTGTTTGTCTACAAAATCCATCCAGTAGTCAAGACATTTTTCCATTTTTCTGCAAAGTTCAGGAAGTTGCTCCTCTATGCTGCCCTCTACAATGACACTGAGAACAGTGCCCAGGTTGAAGTCCATCATAATGCTGGGTTCTTGGCTATTTAAACGGCAGTGGATTTGCACCTCCCAGTGTCTGAACAGAGGATTCCCAGCCGTGTAAAGAGCAATGAATGCCTCAGCTAGTCTTTGAACACTGGCAAAAGCCTAAAAAAAAGAAACAAACTTACAGTCAGATGCAACTGTTTTATACAAAGTTGGAAATTATTCAAAGATATTAAACTGTTAATTGATAGTTAATTTAAAACCATTAATTCATTATAAAATACATTAAAGAGATAAGACATTGCAACCTCTTAATTACCCTGTGTTCGATTTAGCTATCAGATATTGAGGTAATAAGGCTGACTGAGTATTTTACACATTGTTAAGTACAGCAAAATCATCTGCTCATTTCAAATTTAATGAAAACATTGAATTCCCCGCTTTGACATTTGCTCAGATGGACATTTGTCGCCCCATTTCACATGGGTTCTTGGGCACCTCTCTGACCAAAGCCCTTCTTACTTGGTTACTTAGATTGGCAACCAAGTCCTTGAAGTATAGAACCTATTTCACTTCACAATTTTTAAAGCCACTGTGCTCCTAGAAATGCTCAAAACTGAAATTGGTTGTATATCCCAGTCCTAATCTATAGCTTACCCAATTTTACTGCACAGATCTACAGAGAATTACTTGGGCTCCATGGCTAAGTTTTTTATTTGATGGATGGTACGCATCTGCCAACAGTTTGGAGCTTCACAGCTAAAGGTCTAGATACTTTAGTGAATAAGAGATTTATAATTTAAAGGGGTCTGAGTCCATGGCATATAAAAAGGGGAACATTTCAATATACCTCTGCAAACTGGTCAACTTCATTCTGCCCTTGATCCCCTTTCCCAGACATGAGCATGAGTTTGTTCTGCAGGTCTCTCAGGTCCTCAAGAGAATAGCAGCGCATGTGCTGGCCCTCATCGTGCTCCTCTGGAATTTGCAGCTTCAGGACTGTGTCAAGACTCAGCTAGATTGAAAAACAGAAATACATTCTCATGCATAATTTTGAAGGACGAAGAGATGACCTTTGTGCTGCATTGGCAAAGGGATGCAATCATCTTTAACTGTGTTACCTTTTTAACACTTTGTGCGCTGATCAGGTAGATTCCCTTGTTGTTGATGGCTGATGCTAATGAAAGAGATGACAGCTCCACTGACCCATGACTGTCCTTCACAGTCCTCAGCCATTCCAAATGACGTGCACTGTCCCGCTGCAAGAAAAGATCATCTTTTTTAGTTCTTCAGTAATACCCATTTTCTCTATTATAAGCTTAAGGTTGGGTACTGTATGACACTAACATCCATAAGAATAACTAGTTTATTTCCAATTTGTTTTATCTGTTATCAATGTATTTATGAGGTATATCCCAAATAATATCATAGCTAATAAGGCATTAGTAAAGTCTGTAAATGAAAGTAAACAACCTCAAAGTCTAGAATATTCCCTATTTTAAAAATGTAAAAATACATTATGTACAAATATATGTACAAAACTATCTACCAAATTACAGCAGTATCAACTAATTAATTAGCAAAACCATCACTATTATCTTTACGATTATCTTCACATCAAAGGATCAACTGTATTCAGCTTATGGTGATCCTGTTGCTCTGTTCATTAGTATAGAAGGTGTTCTCTTACTAGTTTTTTTGGCAGGTTGCTATCATTCTCCAAAGCTCTCCAGAGCTTCTTGAGCACTTCTTTGAAGACTTGAAAACCGGAGTCTGGTTTGAGCTCATAAAGCACCGAAGAGTAGCCGAGGACAGCATCATGGAAGCAAGCGACACGATCCACATCCATGTCATTCTCTCCCGCAGAGATGGAAGCGATGTCAACAAACACCTTCAACTCATTGATATCTAAGAAAAAAAGTCATGTAGGTCAACATTTTTCCTGAATTTCTTTTAAAATAGGTGTTGCAACCAAATAATAAATATACTTACCTTCAAGGGCATCCTTCACCCATTTTACAAAGTGTCCTCTGAGTCCAAGCTCATGTAGACACAGTCTGCGGGGCTCAGTGATGTCCACCAGAACCATCTTAGCCTGCATCAGCTCATTGTCAATGCGATTGAGCTTCTCCTTCTGAAAGTCTGCATGAATCTGAGAGGACAACAGAGGCAAATATAAAGTTAACTTTGGTCACTAGTAACTATCAGACACTGATCACCGGGATTCATGCATGTATTATTTGTAAAAGAAAACACTGTTCTGTAATCTTGACTCAACTGAATCACTGTACAAACATCTATGCATTATCTCTATGTGTCTTCAAACAAAATAACTTGCACACGTGTATGGGTATTCAGAAGGAGGATTTAGCAGAATATTGTTCACAAACTATAATGTTAACCCTCTAAACTCCAAGCAGTTTCTCTTTTTCTAACTGTGGGCTCATATTTCACTGTAATATAAAGTCCTGCACCTCCATGACAAGAAGTAGAGACAAGGTGTAATAAG
>OMNN01099003.1:0-17607 GCA_900302755.1 Chromis chromis | reverse complement strand
CACTGATCACCGGGATTCATGCATGTATTATTTGTAAAAGAAAACACTGTTCTGTAATCTTGACTCAACTGAATCACTGTACAAACATCTATGCATTATTATATTTTCATTTGCTTTCATACGTGCTGGCTTTGATAGATGCTAACTTTGGCAATATTTTCAAACCTGTGTGCAGGTTTTGTGGTTCAGAGGGTTAATGAGTACAATACAGTGCAGTAAGTACAAACATAGCTACTTACAACATTTATGAGAGTCTCAAGAACTCTGAAGTCCCCATGAAGACAAAGCGTCTCTTTGACCGTCATGATAACTTGAGCTGCCGCCACAGCAAGATGAAGCTCATGATACTGCTCGATCTGTTGAACCCTGCGGTGGATCCACTGTTTGTCGGTTGCGTTATCGACTCTGCACATGATGTCCAGGTCCTGTGCAAGCTCTGTGTACTTGCCCTTGTAATCTCTGAAAAGCTGGTTGACCTCTTCCAGCCTTATACTGCCATTCTTCAGACGAGTGTAGATATCTTTGTAATCGTCAAAGCAAGCCAAGTAAATGTCTTCATGTATCATTTCAGGAGTTGCATTAACAGCTGCTACTGCTTGCTCATCAGGATCGTCATCTTCCATTTCTTCAGAGGCCAGGAGTTTGGCTTGTTTCTCCCAACACATTTTGAACACATAACTGTCCTTGAACTTGTACAGGACCTCTGCCATTTCTCTGATTTGTTCATCCAGATTGAAGTAATTGACAACACCAGCGTCTGGAGAGGGCAGCTGATCAAACTGATGAACCTCCATGAAATCATCCAAGGGTGTCATCTCAATGTTGACTTGTTGGGTATCTTCAATTTCGGCAACGTCGACTATCAGGGAAATTCATGAAGTATGCGTTAAATTTGATGCAATTACATGATCAAAATCAAACTGATGAAGTCTTGTGACACATTATACACACCTGTCATATGTTCTTCTAGTTTGTGGCTCATTATCAGAAGGACATCGACAAGCTCCTTTTCATGGTACACAGCCTTCACTTCATCTTGTCTGCACTTCAACAGTCTCCTCATTTTGTCACTATCCTTGTATTGCCCATTCTCAGACAGGCAGTCTGTTAATATCAAATCACACACACATACACACAACTGTCTCAATATAACGCTCATATTATGCCAGTGTACACGTTTAAACCACTCAGGAATCTTTGATGACAGGTATACTGTTATTACCGATCTTTAGCAGGTCCAGGAAGACGTCTCGCCTCTCCAAAATAATGTTGAGCAGGCTGATCTTAATGTTTCCTTGGACCAGTTGATTGCTCATGGCTGTGAATGATGATATGGCTATGGCAATTCTGTCTGTTGCATCGGGAGAGAGCTTCTCGATCAGCTTTTCATCTGCGCCTGCGGTGACAGAATTTGCATGTCAGTATTTTATGTTGAACCACCCAATGATTGCAACGCTTGTCTTGTGCCACAGTCATAGTCACAGTGTGCAAGCTTTAATGTTTGGGTTTTTTCCTAAGGAGATACCGTGTAGTTGGAAAATGTCTTTGGCAGGAGTCCAGGAGAGGAGGTGCTGAAGGACCATTTCTTCATCTTCCTGAAGGTTCCCTTGAGTGTCTCTTGGCCAGGATTTTTGGATAATGGCAGAGATGAGTTTCCCGAACTTCCAATTTATCTTGAGCCTCTCAAACAGTTTGCCCTCAGACTTGGTCTGTGTATGATGTCGAACAACAAGAAATATGATGGCTCATCTTTAAAATACATGCAAGTAACCTGTGACTTGTATAAAACCTTGAATTTCTACATAGAAATTCTAGTCTACTACTTTTAGTAGCATATCTGATTATTGGATAACACTGGTGTTGTTCTTCATACCTGACACAAAGATGTAACGGCCTCAAGAGCACACCTCTCAATACTAGCAGCAACATGTGGATGGGAAGCACTCAGGTCCTCTATCTTTGTGCAGTAGAATTCAATTTGATCCAGAGGAGATTCCTAAAATCACACAGTCACATAAACAAATGAAATATTTAGCACTTTAACCAAAAGTAACTCACAAACTAAAAACTGCAAAGCACGTATCACCTACCTGTTTATACTTGCCCTCAAAATCCTTGGTGAATGTCTGCCTCCACTCTTTTGTGCACTCTTCATCTTTGAACTGGATGGAGATGATGTTGTTCCACATCTGTAAAACACAGCTAATTAAAGCTCTGTTTTTCAGCATTACCTACCAATGATAGATATGTGTAACAAAACTTCTCACTTCAATCTCCTCTGTTGCTTTAACTTGGTAAAATGATGTCACACCCCGGCTGAGCAGACTCTGTCTGAAGGACCGACTGATCCAGTCTCTCATTATGACCATGGCCTGAGTGATCACCAAGTCTTTAGCGTATCGCTGCTCTCTGTCTCCTTCTTGAGATTCCTAAATGTGAATTTTTAGTTCATATTTAAATTAGCAAGAGCAGCAAAACTGTCATGAATTGCCTTGCCTCATAAGATACTTTACATACCTGTTGTTTATTGCATCGAACAAAGTCTGAAACTGATGCCACCAGATTCATGCATGCTACAGGAATATCAGGGTAGTTTTGAGTATATGATGCTGGTTTGACCCCTTTGCAGATCTTCTCTAACAGCCTCACTGCTGTTGTCACACACTCTCTCCTATAAGGCTCTGTAAAATATCTATGATAAACAAAAAAAAAGACAGGATAAATACTTCCATATGCATAAAGTCACTTTCTATATCTTCAAATGGAAATATTCAAGGAAAATAACGTGGAAATATGCAACAGCTGACATTGATAGCATTGTTATAACCTATCAAAATAAGACATTGGCAAAGTCTAAAAGTGTAAAATATGTCGTGTAAATATTTGCAGACATGCATATTGTAAGATGCAACACACAATTAACTACAAAATCAGGTAAAATGTATTCAATTTTATTACATTTCAACCAACAAGTACAACTTGTGTGTCTACAGACTACATGCTTATGTTATTCAATTAAAAATGATTAAGGAGTGAATCACCTGTATTTTTCCTCAATGAGACACTCTTGGATATGTGAGAGAATGTCAGATACTGCCTAAAAACAGAAAACCATGAAGATTAATTGATTTTATAACACTATCATTAAAAAATCTTGATTCTCAGTGGCAGGGAGCTGCAAATTGATTTTTAGTTGGATAGTTTAATCGTACACCTATGACGCAGATATTTGCAGTTCTGAGGTAATTATTCACTGTGAAGTCAGTGACAATACAGTTGCGAAAAAAGTTTGCATACACTTGTAAAGACCATGAATATCATGGCAGTCTTAAATTTCCAATGATTCCTATAATTCTTAATTTTCTTGGATGGAATTCTTGAAACAGTTCCTCTGAAAAATGACAAAATCTGCCAGGTCAAAAATATACAAATAACAACTGGAACTATCGGTTTTGGTTATGTAAAAAGCTGTGTTAATCAAATTCTCTTAGTGGCATGACCTCTTTACTTCTCACAAGCGATTATAATTGACTACACCTGTTGAGCCAATAAAAATAGGACCCATTTGATACATTCATCAGACTCAATCACAAAAACTACAGTGGGAAATTCTGAGGAGCTCAGCATAGATCTGAAAATGCAAATCACTGACTCATTTACATTTACAACAGTCAACTAAGAATCACCAAAAAGCAAGTCTGCAATAAATTAGAAGCTGCTGAAACAGTTGTTCACACAGTCAAGCATGTTTTACATCGCCATGGGCTGAGAGGCAGCAGTTCAAGAATCGAGCCCTTCCTCTTGAAGTAGCACCTTAAGGCTCAACTGAAGTTTGCTGTTTAGCACGTGGACAAATAAAAAAGTTTTCTGGAGAAAGGTTCTGTGGTCAGATGAAACAAAAATTTAGGCATTTGGCAACAATGACCAGAACTATGTTTGGAGGAAACCCAAGAACACCATAGCATGCACCACCAAGCATGGTGGTAGTATTATACTCTGAGGATGTTTAACTGCCAGTGGAACTGGTGCTTTACATTGCTTCACACGAAACAAACAGAATAATGAAGAAGGAGGATTCTACAATCTTAAGGAAACCCTAAAATCACCAGCCAGAAGGTTGGGTCTTGAACACACAAGACAATGATTCCAAAACACACATCAAAAGTGTTAAAGAAATGGCTAAATCAGGCTACAATTAAGGTTTTAGCCAAAAAAATTTCATGGCTGGAGCCTGCAGACTTGTCTGTGTCAGAAAGTTAACAATTTTAGTTAAGCTGAACCAACTCTGTTAAGAGGAGCAGTCAAAGATACAACCAAACGTTTGCCAGAAGCTTGTGGACGGCTACCAGAACCACATAATTAAGTTGAGAATGGTCAAGGGACATTTAACCAAATATTAACATTGCTGTATGTATATTTTTGACCTAGCAGATTTAGTAATAATTCCAAGAGACCTATAGTACATTTATGAAAGGCCCAAAATAATTGGATGTTCAGTGTTTCCCCTAGAAATTCGCAGTTAAACTAAAGAGGACTAATTATGCCCCACCCCCCTCCCCCATGCTGCCTGCACGCTGTATTCACGTGTAACACAGTGGCTCCCGCTGCTTCTTCGGGAAGCGGCAGCGCAGGTTCAATTGAAATATTGACGATGTCCCCGTAAAAAAAAATTTAAATTCTCGGCATTTTGTAGGCGTGGCAGTCGAATTTCAGGCGTGGCGCACCGCCACGGCTACACCTATGTAAGGGAAACACTGTATGTTTTTTTTGTTTTGTTTTTTGTGTACATGCATTTCTATGATTCCATTAGAAAATTAGGAGTTACAGGAGTCCCTGGAAACTGCCTTTGAAAATACCATGTATATCATATACAGGCTCTTTTCATGTGTGTGTAAACTTTTGTTCACAACTGTATCTGACAAACTGTTCAATAACAAATAGAATAATTTATATTACATACACATTCTATAAGATTGGAAATGTCCAGTTTGTTTTCACTTACCTGAAAATTACGGGCAGTTATATCCGGAGGTGCCTTGTCAGTGAAAGCATGAAGCATGTCCAAAAGCTCAGGGTTAATGGTGGAGCTGCACTCTATCAGTTCATCAATTGTCATCAGGTACAAATAGGATCGAACTAAAAGTGCATCCACCTCCATCAAGTGATCGTGTTTTTTCACCACATTTAGCAGAGCTCTGAGAACAAAAAAAACAATTACAAAGTGCACAGCAATGCAGATCTATTTCCAAATAAATGCACTGGCAGACGTCTATGCAAGAAACAGTATATGTTGGAAAAAGTAGGGGGAGTCTTACTTTCTGTCTTGACTGTTAATGTATGTTGATGGATTCATGTCAAGGCCTTGTAAACCTGCCCAGGATGGACCGTACTTCAAGTTTCCAGAAGATGGTGGTTCAAAGGGCTTTGTGGTGCCTTTGAGGAGGTGGTAAAGTGGTAGGACCATAATCCACCGTGGCATTTTCTCTGCTTTCACAGTGGTTATCAGAAAGCCCAACATTTGCGGCAGACTACAATAAAAACAATATAGGCATTTGAATAGAATATGAATTATTACAGCAAATGTAATTACTAAGGATACTACTCTTAAGTCAATAGATTATTGAAAAAAATTGGGCACCAACCTCTTGAGAGCAGACACACACTGAGAAAAATCTGTCCAGTACTGAAGGAAGTCGTCCTTCTCCAGTTTGGGTAAACACAGTGCAGCACAGAGTCGATGGAGCTCAGCATTATCAAGTCTGATTTGATGCTGTCTGTACACGTGCAACATGATCACTGCTGCTCTCAAGGGGTCCTTAATATAGAGACTCTTCCCGTCTCCATCCCTCAGCTGAGGAATCACGTGATTCAGCATGAATTCTTTCAGCATCTTCTTCACCTACGACATTACAGAAGAGATACAGAGAAGTAAGTTGAGTTAGCCATACCAGAGGGTTGTTAGACTTTGTACAAGAAGACTTAGAACTTACATCATCTTGCCCATAGTCTAAGGAGTACCATTTCTTTTGTCTGTCTTCATACACAAAAGGCTCCCCATAGACCTGAATGAACTGATTCAGTTGGACCAGAAAACTTCTCAAGTTGGTATTAGTCCAGCTCCTGAGAAGGTCAAATATGGTGTCCAGCATTATATTCCCAGCAATCTCTCTGCCTTGAATCAAATTCTTCCTTTGTTCAGGCCAGAATGTTTCCTTGATGCGTTTGAGCATGTTCTTTGATGGCTCAGCACAGATGATGTCATCATATTGATGCCAGTCTCCTATTGTAATAAAGATATGATTTTAACTGTGTGCAATACAAATACAATTACAACGTGTCCATGTAAAGGTTTCATTTACCATCGTCATTGATGAGGTGGGGTTTCACAAACAAACATCTGTTGGTAGTGGTGTTTGGTGCAGGATCCAGCTTGTATATGTACTCAAAGTCATAAGTGTTCTTTTTATTTCTATAGACAACATATTTGTATGGTATCGACTCAGACACAGCTTTTGATTTGACTGTCATCAGAGTGCCTCCTACCAGAAACCCATGTTCTCCAAGATCCCTGTGTGAAAAGAAACAGAAATTCAAATATAAGTGATGTAAAGTCAGTGAGACAGAATGGACAAGAAGGCCTACATGCTAAAGCTAACACGCCTACATGCTGTCAGATTAATGGAAAGGAGTCCATGTTTGAAAGGGACTTTTTCTCAAAATGAAAATTTGAATTTGAAGTATTATGTTTTGAATGTTTCATCTGATGTGCCCTCAGAGTAAGCAACAACCTGAACTCCTTTGACCAATAATGTAAGAAGTACCTGGTCACAGACAGTTCAACTGCATTCTCGTTCCATGTCCCAATGTGATGCCCAGCCCTGATGAAGATGCGATCTTCTTTTGGATCAAATTTAAAATCCTTAGAGAGAACTGCATGGAAGTAAATGGTGAGTCTGTCTTGTGCAGCAATCGTATTGTTCCTCGTCGGCCTAAAAAGCAAAAGTAAATGAATACAAAAGTGCTGTATTATACATGAGGCACAGACAAAATGGCAAAGATGATCTGATGGCAGGGTGTACAATCATCTGAGAGAATCTGATCACCTTTTGGGGGGCGGGCCTGTTTGCATGTTGGAATTGGTGCCGTCCTTACTGCCATCGTTACGTCCTTTGTCACCTTCAGAGGTCTGTGCTGGAGCCGAGTCCTGCCCACTTCCTGACTGCTCAACCACCATGTGCTCTTCTGTCACCTCTGGGTCCACGCTGGAGCCTGTGCTGTCAGCCTGTAGCATTAAATGTGTAAATGTGTAGGCTTCCTTTTGTTTATAAGCATTACCTTTCATAAATATTAGTCAGCATTACCTTTGATGACGTTTGAGGGCCAAAAACCATCTTTTGTGCAGCTGCTCCAGTCTGCTTCTGTTTCTGGTCCTGCTGGCCTTTTCCCTTCTGTTTGGTTTCTGGTGTCTCTTTTGGATTTGGTTCCATGTTGGCATTCTGGTCCAGTGTAGGCTGTGTAGTAGTGACTGTGTCTTTCTTGTTTTTTGTAGCTTTTCTGTCAGTTTTCTGATCTTTAGGGTTAGTGGTGTTTGTTCCTTTACCGGAACCCGACTGAGAAGTTGTACTCTTTTTGTCTTCTGAGACGGGACCTTGAGTCAGAGTGTGAGCAGCTGGTGTCTCGAGTGTCTGATCCTTTGTTAATTTTTGTGCATTGCCCTCTCCCTCTTTAGGTTTACCTGTGGCTTCCTCAGGCTGCTCTGTCGTACTTGCCTCTGCTGTCACAGCTGTGTTTTCACTCTGTATAGCTTGTGTGTCTTTAGAGGGGGCAGCAGCGTTGTTAACTGCTGAGGAACTCGGCTGGTTCTGTGGTGAGGAGAGCCCATCTTGGAGTGCATCTGGTGTTTCGTCCATTGCATTGTCTGAGCTTTCAGTGTCAGAGGAGTCTCTTGTGTCCTCTGTTGTCTTCCCCTGGTTGTCTTCCACAGACATATGTGACATGTCAGATTGGCTTTGATCTTGGTCTGAAGACATGTTGCCATCTTTCTTCTTTTTGTTCTTCCTCCTTTTCTTTTTCTTAAAGACAAGCAAGGAGGGCAAATTAGTTTCACAAACTTCTAGCAATGTGAAACCCTAAACTGGCCCTCTGAACCCCAGACACTTTAAGGGTCATTTACAAATCTTTCACTGCAATTTCAGGTCTTCCTCTATGTAAGTAGCACAACCATGGTTGGAAGTAGAGACAACTCCAAAATGTCATTTGTGTAGTATTACAAAGTTATGATGACATAAATCACAAACCATGAAATGTTTATTTATTTATTTTTAGAATCTGGTTAAAGCAAATACATTATTATTGGCTAATATTTAAATGAGATCTATAGAAAAATATCACAATTTCAGGCTTAGATTTGGTTTTAGGTTTCCCAGCTGAACGTCACGTCACAGATGAATAGTTCAAGAACCACTCACAAGTTCATAATATGGCAATTGTCTCCGTTTTTACTATTTCTATGCTAAATAGCGTAATTTGGGGGACTTTGCAAAGACAACATGCCTTTCAAACTTGCTGCCGGGTTTTGGGGTTCAGAGGGTTAGATAACAAATTAACATTTACGATTACTAGAAATCAACACAACTTCTAAAAGCTATTCCAAATGATGTTTCTACTTGAATATCATTATTTGAACTGCTTGACTTAAAGCATGTCTTTGTAACTAATTGTTTTCAATCAACATGCCTTTGGGGTTGGGGTTCTGACATACCTTTCGCATAAAGAATTTTTGTCTTTTTGTCTGTTTTTTAAATTCAAGATCATATATGTCGCCTTTTCCCAACAGTGATGAAAGATCCTGCTTCCACCAGGAAAATATTACTGTGCTTACATTTTTTAAAGCTACAGCTGCCAGTTTATAATCTATATAGGTATTTAGACAAATGCACTCTATAAATACATTCCTCCAAACAACATGGACTATAACCCCTGCCATCACACCCCTCCCACCACTCTCCCATCTGCACCCCCCTCCCCCCAAACAACCTGAACTGCAACCCAGCCAAACTGGTTTTAAAACCACAGCATTCTGCTGGGTCTACTACTCATTCTATGGATGAAAACAATCAGACTAGACTGTTGTATTACTGCATACTTTGCACCTATCACGATATTCTGCACTGCTTTTCACATCAGTAAATATACCGGTACTGTCATCTGTAAATATCTATTTACTTGCACACCAGCCAGATAGTATTTTAATACACTATTGCACTATGCATTGCATTGCTTGTTTCTTGGTGTCTGTGCCTTGCATGGTTGCAACGGGGTCTGAGGGAAAAAGCATTTCAATCCAGTCCATGTCCTGTATATATGGCAGACTTTGCCTTATTTCCTACCTTCATGAAGACTATACTGCTTGATTTTTTGGAACTGTTTGAAATTTGTGTAGTTTTGTAGTTTTCAGTTCTTTTAAACCGCTTAGCGTTATACAGAGAGGTGTTCCTGTTGTTTAGTCTGCCCACAGTATAACTCAATACAAACTACTGTCTCCAACTGTCCATATATTAGAATGAACACATCACGAAAACTGTTTTAACAAAAAATGAACACTCTGACCTTCATGAAGGTAGGATTCACTGCACAACTGTTATGTAAGAAAGTGTCAGTGCATAATGTTACTGTTGACCAGAGTAAGCAGGTAAAGTTAGTCGTTATATTATCACATTTAGCTCGTGTGAAGTTGTCAATGCTAAAAACAAAAAAGCAAGGCAAGCCAGTGACACTTACTCTCACCTTTTTCTTTGGGTTGTTGAAGGTCTCATCAGTCTGTCGTTTAGGAATTTTGTTGACTTCTTTGTTGTCCACATTTTTCTGAGGCACTGATTTCTCCGTCTGATTTTCCAAGTCTGCCACCAAGGATCTAGGCTCATTTCCTGCATCTGGATTAAAAATACAGTGTTAAAAAAATACTGCATGCAATGACATATGAAAACCCCTATGACAATTAGACATTAGATAAGTCCCAGAGTTAGAACTGATTGATTCTAGCTAAATCTTAATCACATCACCTCGCCAGTTAAAGTTGTGCAGAAGGAAGCAGTTACTCTGTATCGAAAGATTGCAAAGAATATATTTTGGGGGCAATCTCTACATTTATGAATGCAATGACAAAAAAAGTATCTATGTGTTATTACTGAGGATTAGGGACATTTTGACAAAGAAAAAAACCTCACAAGCCAAGAGTTCTTGTTTTTTTATTAAATACACTTGTGTAAGCGACCCAATCAGTCATCAGGCGGAGTTTCTGGCTAAATGTGTCCCACAACTCTTTCAGCGTACCTCTTTATACTTCTCCTCGAGAGTGAACAATGACTCTTATGTTACATTAATTATTACAATTGATTATAATTCCATACATGGGCCATGTCTCTCTCTGTCTGGCTGTTCGGGGTACATCTGTTCAGGTCGTAGACAGTTCATGTAACAATCTACTCATTCAGTGCCTGCTGACATAACATTTCCCTTTAGCAGGCATTGTGCTAATATGATTTTCTTGTGTGTACCGTCGTTGCTTTATCAATACAATGAAATGTTAGAGACCTATCAAGGCATCGTGTGATAGAAAAAAGAAAGTAATAAGAGCAGTAAGGAAGTATCAAGACGTGAAAGTGAACTTCTACAATGTACACATGTATAAATGCTGCACACAAACACAAGACATGAGCTTCTGTCAGGAACATAAATAAATGATGAGCAAAGGCTTGTTCATTAAGTCAGTAGGCTTGAGTTTGCTTTTTTACTGTAGGGATTTTGTAAAGCTGGTCGCAAAATTATCATCAAACGTAATCTTACTCAGTCAGTAAGGATGATCCCCGCCCATCCTACTGTCTGCCAAACTGTGAACAGATAGATGTAGAAATACTGCCATCTTGAGGGCCAGAAGAATTACACTCATTGTGATCTTGTTCTTATTTTCATGTGAAGCACCTTGTCATTTAGTTTTGATAAGTGCGACATACCTACATTGTCACATCATGACATTCATTTTAAACAGATGAACCTCCTTTTTTGTCACATCACTTTATATGTTTACTTGCCATGTATACAAGTTTTTAAGTGTAACTTAATGATGTCTGTCTGCGTTCAAGCTGGAGATGGTGTTAGGTGATAGAATAGTCCTACTGAATGTACATACACTCAGCCATTGATGGCACTCTGTTAAGCAAGTACGATGTACAGGTACAGTATAAATCCTGTGTTCTCTATGTGTTATGCTGCATGTGGCGCAACATTTCTGTGAAATCCATCCATCATCTATACACCGCTTAATCCCCTGTAGGGTCACGGGGGGGCTGGAGCCTATTCTAGCCAACTCGGGCGAAGGCTTTCTGTGAAATCTATTATGCTATGAATATTTACAATTACAAGGTTACAATTTCATTTAGCAGACGCTTTTATCCAAAGCGATGTACATAGGTAGGTAGGCAGGGCAGCATTAAGGACCTCGCCTAAGGGTCCTCACTGGATACCTGCACCCTGACTGGGATTTGAACCACTGATCTCCCATGCCAAGGTCTGGGGTGTTAGTCACTGAGCTATCCAACTTAGAGTGGTGATCAACTAGTTGTTAAGTAGTTGCTCAAAGTTGCAAACTATTTAAAATGAAGTATCAGGTCAGAGTAATACAGGAAGTAGGAAAGGTTATTAAACTGATCGGACATTCAATATTAGGTTTTGGACAGTTTTGCTTTAACGATCAGTCAATTAGTTGTCCAATTCTATTAAATGAATTGCCAAATATTTTGATGAATGGTTTGAGTAATGTTTTTTTAAGGAATAAAAGTTTAACTTCTCTGATTCTACCTTCTTAAATGTGAATATTTACTGGTCTTGTTTCTCCTCTGTGAC
Source organism: Chromis chromis (assembly GCA_900302755.1). Classification (NCBI taxonomy): domain Eukaryota; kingdom Metazoa; phylum Chordata; class Actinopteri; family Pomacentridae; genus Chromis; species Chromis chromis. The sequence continues at coordinate 5,706 of OMNN01099003.1, read as the reverse complement.
AGTAAACTGAATATCTTTGACCTGTGGACAAAATAAAACATTTGAGGACGCCATATTGAATTTTAGGAAATAATGATCAACATTTTTCAGTATTTTGTAATATTTTATGGACAAACAAGAAATTAAATCATCAAGAAAATAATAGATCAATCAACAATGAAAATCATTGTTACTTGCAGCCCTAATGCCATTTAAAAGCCTTCATTGGCCAAAACTGATGATGATGCCGACACCATGCACCCTTACCTTAAACATGTCCTAGACCTACAAATCAACAAACCCATGCTTACGTGATAGCATCTTCAAACAAAAACCTCTAGCCTGACAGGAGTTTATCTGTCTAGATTATCTGATTGCAGCTTCTTAAATGTAAATATTTTCTGGTTTCTTTCCTATTTTATGACAATAAACTGAATGTCTTTGAGTTGTGGACAAAACAAGACATTTGAGGACGTCTTCTTTGGCTTTGGAAAACACAGATCGACATTTTTCACCACTTGGTGACATTTTAACGACAAACAAGTAATTGATTACTCACAAAAATAATCTACAGATTAACTTTCTACTTGGAGCCCGAATGCCAATATTTCATTTTAAAGCCTTTATCTGCTAAAACCAATGATGATGCCGACACCATGCATCCTTATCTCGCAAATTTTCACAACATTATAGACAAACAAGTAATCCGTTAATCAAGAAAGCAATCTGCAGAATGATGCATGTTACTTGCAGACATAATGTGTGTGTAGATTCTCAGTCATCCAGGTCATTGCAATCATAGGAGCTTTAGTAGAAATCAAACAAGCAATTAAATCATCCAGAATATAATAGACAGATTAATCAACAATGAAAATAAGTGTTACTTGGAGACCTGATGCGAAGATTTCATTTTAAAGTCTTCGTCGGCCAAAACCAATGATGATGCCGACACCATGCATCCTTACCATAAACATGTCCTAGATCTACATATTACTAAACCAATGATGATGCTGACACCATGCATCCTTATCATAAACATGTCCTAGATCTACATATCACTAAACCAATGATGATGCTGACACCATGCATCCTTATCATAAACATGTTCCAGACCTACAAATCACTAAACCAAAGATTATTTGGATTTAAATGCACAAAGAAATGCACTTTTTCATGTTTAATGATACAAACTAGAAGCACTACTGTAAATCAATATCACAAATTTGATTAATTTGATGAATGGGTCAAAAGATTCAGATTTCTAGTTTTATTTTAGACCAAACAAACAAAAAACAAGTATTTTATTGTTTAACTTTCAGGAACATTTAAGGTTCATGTTTTCCCATAATTCCTGCAGAGTCAGTAGAGTAAATCTAATCATAGCTTAAGATATGTTTGATTTAAAGATCAATTCACAGGCTTCCACTTGAGTTTGCTGCGTAATGTATAAGAGAAGTTGGACACAATGGACCAACAGTGAATTAGGATACAAACTTTTTGTTATTCAAAGCTAAATCCAAGGGCATTCAGACAGAGAGACAAAGTTAGCCGGAGAGAGAGAGAGAGGCAGAGGGAGATCTGTGCTGTGTCAGCAGTGTGCTTAAACCAACTCCAAAGATTAATCACAGGAAAACACATACAGCACATACACACAAGTCCTCCCTACACACACACACACACACACACACGCATGCACACACACAGGGCGCACACACAGGCATATACCCACAGTTGTATATCTCGCATTTCCAGCAGTTCAAAGTGTGGTTGGTTTGAAACAGATTAAAAACTGTCTATGAAGTGATGCATTGCAATTGTCATAGCAAGGGTGGGAGAGATCTTTTTTGCATAAAAATCCCCTCTTTCTTCCCACCGCTATCAGCAAAGAGATGGAGAACTCACTAATCCTGCTGTGGTCGCATTTGCATCGGTGGCAAATAAACAAAAGCACACCATTTTTCATCTCCAGCTTCTATATTAAAAGGAGATGGCGGGGGTAAGGGAGGAGAGGAGGCGGGGGAGAAAAGGGGGGAGACGAGAGAGAGAGAGAGAGAGAGGGAGTGGGAGAGAGAGGGCACCCAGGCAGACCCTTTGGTGTCAGAGATATGCCTGATGATGTTTGGTCTTGGTAAATGGAAACTACTGTGGCGTGTTTTGCTGCATCAATCCGTCCTTTTCTCATTCCAGGTGGAGACATGGCAGAAGACGGGCCGATAGATGTTGCATTCGGGGGGTCGATACGAGAGGACCTCGCCCCCGACACATGAAAGGGGGAAAAATTGAAATGTCTAAATGCAAAGTTTGCACTGTACTCCACATCAACGGACAGGAAGATGGACTTCAGCTGGGGAAAGTTTGGGAGAAACAAGCTTTACCCGCCTTCCACCTTTAAATCAACCACTAGCTGACCTCTGACCTTTATGTGGGTGAGAACAAAGACAGAAACTTTCTGGTTGGGACTCCCCCAGAATGGGTCATAAGATAAATCTGTAGGTTTAGAAGATGATTAACTGAGAAAAGTCATGTTTAATCACATAATTCTTAAAGTAATTCAAAATATGATTAATGGAACAACTGAACAAATTTAGTTGTCTAATATGATATTAATCACCACCAAAGTGGGTAATAAGATATATTTGTAGATTTGCAATATGATTTATTAGGAAAAATAATGCTTATTCTAATGGAAAACTACATCATTTTGCTCATTCAGTGGGAGGTTTTGGACAGTTTGCTACTAGAGGAGCAACGATTAATCAAATTTAATTGAATCTGAATCTAAAGTTAAGAGATAAAAAGTTCAAATTCTCTCATTCCGGCTTCAGAACTGTGAATATTTACAGGTTTCTTTGCTGCTCTATCAAAGTAAACTAAAGATATTTGAATAGTGGGAAAAACAAGATGTCATGTAGGTTTTTAGGTAATACTGATCAACATTTTACAGCATTTTCTTGCATTTTATAGACCAAACTAATCAATCAAAGAAGAAAAAGATAGATGTATTGACAAATGAAATGATCATTAGTTACAGCTGTGTTTGGCACTTGGCATTTAATTTTAAATGTGATGTAGAGGTGTCATGGGTCACATGTAGACATGGATCATTAGCATCCCTCTGGTTAGCAACTAGCATTTTTAGGCTAGTTACTAGCATCCCCTGACTAATGCATAGGGTCCTTAGGCTAGCAACTTGCATTTCTAGACTTGTCACAATCTAGTAGCTAACATTGCTAGTATAGCTACTAGCATCCCTACTGTAGTGTGTAGCATCCGGAGGCTAGCAACCTCTCTTGGTTCGTCACCTTATCCCTATTCCTAGGCTAGTCATTAACATCCATAGGTTAGTAACTAGCATTACTAGTTTCTATCACTGTTAGCTGAAAGTATGAATAAACAGTTGGAATTGATAGCTAAACATAATGAATAAACTGCTTAAACAGCAAGCTAAACTTAGGAATAAACTACTGGAAAATATTAGCTAAAAGTATAACTAGCCGTTGAAATTGTTAGCTGACAGTATGGATTTACTGTTAAGTAAAAGTGACTAAAATAGCTGGCTAAAAGTGTGGATAAACACTTAAAAATGGTTAGCTAAAGGTATGAATAAACAATTACAAAGGAGACAATCACTGGAGGAGGTTTAAGACATAAAAATACTGGATGATCCTTCATTAAGACTGATATAAGGTGCAATATCTAGGAAAATATACAGGGGGGTGTCATATAACGATAATCACGATATTTACCCATTAAAACATTGATATTTTTCAACATGGGAACAATATACAGTCCAGTAAGGGTTCTAGAGTCTTTTTTCTGCATCCCTATGCTTGTATTTTGACTGCAATTGCAAAAAAAAAAGAGACAAAACACACAATAAACAAAGTCAAAGATGATTATTGATATTGTGGCAGCCCTTCTCTGTATAGTGTAAAATCCACCATGTTTATTAGGAAAAGAGCAAACAAACAGGGAATTTTAGGCCTTTTTCAGAGATTTGTCCATGTATTCTGCTTTTACCTGGTAAATAACCTTGAACACGTGTTAATGAGAACAACAAAACCAAAACAAGAGAACTACTTGAGTGATTATTTTAAATGTGGGACTCAGTAAAGCTGCATAGAAGGAGAGGAAACCTGCTGCAAAAGTGTCAAATTGAAGCAAACTGAACCTAAAATCGATCCTTATTAGATGCCAGAAAGTGATATAACATTTGGATCAGACAGTAAAGAGCCATAAGTAAGGGTTTTAATTCTGACAATTCTGGCTTTCTCTGTTATTTTACACAACCTTAGACTGACTTCAAGATTTTGCAGGTCTCTCTGTAGCTGAACTTAGTTTTTCACGACTCCGACTGGATGTTTGGCACCTTTGTGATGCTGCAGAGTGAATTTTGCACCAATCAGACGTCTCCCTGTTGGATGGACAAGAATCTGAACATCTAAAGTTCCTATCACGTTACCGTACATCTGCACGTAACACATAACAGCCATCCTCTGCATACCGAGCGCTTTGATTCCATTTTTAATCCAATCAATCGCAAAAAAAAAAAAGTACCCAAAACTTTGTCCCCGTCATCAACAGCTGGGAGATACGATTTCACATCCAGTGTTAGCGGCTGGCTGTTTGATCGCCCCACGCTGAGAACAATTTGTCGATTGGCTGCGGTTAAACCTGCAGGCCCTGTCGCCTTTTCTTCCCTCTGACCCGTGAGAAAAGAGATTAGCTATTCAAGGCAGGCAGCAGAGTGACAATCGCCACATCAGATCAATATTACTTATCTCTGGCCCCCTCTCCCTCTCTCTGCATTACACTCCTGGTACAGTAATATACCTGGAGGAAGCAGCGAGTGTGTGGTGATTAGATTAGGCTTTTTACTGTACACAAGCATACACACACACTGATAAGGAAGATGCTACTCTGCCTCTCTTCCAGCTGCCGTGTGAAGTGGAGAGGATAAAGACTACAAGCCCAGGGTGTTTGAGTTTGGTGCTCTGTGCAGAGGAACGCTGTAAGGTTATTGGTGAGCTGTCAGACTTATAGGATGTGTGTGTTTTTTTTATGTTTTTGGTATGACTCATACGGTTAAAGCTGAGGGTATTTTCTGCTTTAACTTGCAAACCTAAAGTTACTAATAATGTTTGTAACCCTTCTGCACACAAAGACTCATACATTATATCACAATCTGAAATCTGTAGTACTACTGTACATCTCAACAAGCTGCTACCATATTTGCATTACTATCACGATCAGCCACAACATTATGACCACTGACAGGTTAAGTGAATAACATTGATCATAGTGGTACTATGTGGTGTTCTGCTGGAAAACCTTGGATTCTAACATCCGTGTTGAAGAGACTTAGACACCCAGATAAACATTGTCCCAGAACAAGCACACTCCCTCATGCAAATGGAAATCCCAAATGTCACTGGCCTACCCCTGCAGGAAAATGCACCCCACCACATGGCAACAACATCAACCAATCAGGAACATCTTGAGGAACATGACAATGGCCCAAGATGTTGATTTGACCTCCAAACTTCCTCATTCTGATCAAGCATCAACAGGATGCAGTGGAACAAGTTGGATTGACAGAGGCCCCACTGCACAAGGAGAGTACCCAAAGGATCCACTGCCCTGGTCCTGGTGCCAGACCCCATAGGACACCCTGAGAGGTCCTCTGGTCCATGCCCAATGGTTCAGAGCATTTTGGACCACATAAGG
>OMNN01099002.1:17790-34075 GCA_900302755.1 Chromis chromis | reverse complement strand
AAGGTTAATCTGCTCAAATACATGTACACAGAATTGGTGTCATTATTTGATAGCCACACCTCATAGTTAATTTAAACACAAGACACTTGTGCTCAAAAAGAGAGGATTCATGCTCAATGAAGGACCTAGGATCCCTAATCTTTCTCTATATCTACCAGTGAGCAGTGATTCCTAGCATGTCTCTGGGGGTCATCAGGTGGAAACCTCCCTTCAACGATGTTTCGCCTACTTTGTCCCACGACACCTCCAGGAGGCTAAACGGTGAACTCTGGCGTCCCAGAGTCACCCCCCCTAGTGCCAGTTCACACTGCTCCTACACAATCCAAACAGCACTGCCACATTCACCTGACCCAGGCCCGTTTAGGAGATGCTCCAGGTAGTGACTGCTAACCGCTAACTGCTAAAATACTTCAATACTACTAACAAACTCACCACACACAAGGAGACTATCACCTACCCCAGCCTCTCACCAACTGCACCAATGTCTATCAATAATCAGATTTTCATTAAGTCAGGCATTTTGTAAACTAAATAAATATCTTTCCTCCAGGAGATGCACAGAATCCAGGCCAAGAAGAACCTTATTGTATTTTGGTGCATATGTTTGAACAGTAGCAGGAAAGTAGCAGAATTAGTAACAGAAACAGTCAAAATAATTACAGACGAGTCTTACCACTCAGCAGCCATACTGGTATCGCCCCCCAAGCAATTATTCTGGGTGAATCAAACCAGGCTCCAATCTAAATGAATGGGGGAGTGAGCCATGCTGTAATTTTTAAAGGTCTCTACAACACAAAAACTGCTAAATCACCAGTCAAATCTGGTCATCTGGTATTTTCCTCCACAATAAGGTTTAAAAACCGTTTTTCCCCTCAGTTTATACTTTTACTACGTATTAGATGTTTCCTGGTTCTGCGAATACAAAGCTGACAACAGTTTTTTGGGGGGGAGAAGCAGGACGTAACAGAAGTTTTCTGCAGATTTCTATTTAGGATTCTTTAGAAGGGGAGTTCCTCCTAGAGAACATCTCTGGAACAGCTTCCTTACAGATTGCCAAATGTAGCAAAACTGGCTTCTCATCCAGACAGAGTGAGCAGAGATGCATCAAAGTGCTGAGAAGGCATAACAGTGTGAAACACCCATCTGCTGTATCAGCCCATGGATTTTTCATGCACAGATCACTGCTGGATTCCCTCATAGAAGCTGCATTCCCAAAGATGCAGCGCTGTGACCGCGAAAGGAAGCAGTGCTTTGAATGTTTAAATCGAAAGTGCAGTAAAAATGTTCTGTCCCTAAAAACCAATGTATAATTATGATCTGAATATTGATCAAAATAATCATGACTATCATCGTGTAAGCTCTTTTAATATTAAGTCCTTCACCTGTATGGAAACAGCACATAGCTAGAAGCAGAGAGAAGTCCAACATGTCTTTTGTGCAATATGTTTTCACAAAAGGTTTTACATCCTCTGCAAATGTTTTTCACACTACTCTGCAAATCAAATCCCCAAAGACATTTAATGTATCTTCCATCAACTTGCTGACAATATGTTCCTCTGTATACCATTTCCGGGCCATGCTGCATTATTTTTTTTGCTTAAGTATGTTTTATTTTGCGCTCAATTTCTCTGATTTGTTTCCATACTCGTCTCCTCTCTGCAGTGTAAACACAGCCTGCAGTTCAGCCAAGTGTCACAGACTTTTTGTCATGTGACTGTTGACTGCAGCTAAGTTAATCATGGCCTCTCAGTTGTGCAAAGGAATGCAGATTTTTTTTTGTTTTCCACATAATCTGGTTGTTGCAAATTTGGTATTTTTTGGTGAATTTCTAAATGACACATGCAGAATAAAGTGATTTTGTTAATTTGGTTAATTTTCCACAATTGCCACACATGATTAGCTCAAGGACAGTCAAAAAGTGGAAAATCCAACAGTCCTTTGTGTTTTGACGGTTTATGGCTCTGAGAAATGACGTTATTTAGGCGATTCTTTTAAGACAACATGTTTTTCAAACCTGCCAGCAGGTTTTGGGGGTTCACAGAGTTAAACAAGTGACCACGGGAGCTTTAAGGTCCATAACATCTGCACAGCATCCTGAGTCCAAGACCACAGTCTGCGTTCAACTTCCTGCCCAACACACTGAACAGCCTCATAAATGTTCCTGGGACACTCGCATTACAACTCACTAGTGTAACTCTCAGAGGGAAGGATGTGGGACACGTGCTTAGTTCTCTTACAAAAATGTTTACTTGGGAATTGAGCACAAGGCAAAATACAAAAGAGACTTACTTCTCATTTTGAAATGAAAACAAGCCCACTGCAGCGCTGGTGCATGTAAAAACTCAGCTGGTTTAAATCATCACCATTCCAATTCAAAATACATATTGTTTCGTAATAACTCTGATTCAAACTCCTGCTTTTGTAGAGGCACTGAGGAGCTGACACACGAGGAGAAAACAACACAGCATTAGTCACATAGGAAATGCCATGAACACACACATTCCTATTGCACCTTCACATGTGCCCACAACACTCGCTGCATGTGTCTGGAAAGGCTGACAGACACCCTGAGGACGAGGTGAGAAATCCGTGGAGGTGTGTATATGAGTGCGTGTGTGCTCACACAAGGTCCTGGGGTGACATTCTTGTATTTCACAGGCATAACAACAAGCAGAGACTAACATGCTTAACACACATGGTTTTCTTAACCGCATAACAACCACACAAAATGCTAATCTAAGCTCAGTTGTTGTTCATTTTAAAACATCATCAAAGCCACTGCAGAATATGTAGAAACTATAAAACATCATATGCACTGTATCATAAAGGGAAGGGTGGAACAGCGCAGGGTGTCAGCTAGTGCAGCACATATCTCCTTTCTTGCAAATGACTGCAGCTTTACCGACCCAGTGGGATTTTGCATGAGACTCGACTGACATAAAACAGGCTTGGGTATTATTTCATGGAGCATGCAGTAAGTACAGCTAACTCCACACTTATTACGAAAGTGTAACAAAAGAAAGATGTTGACCTAATTCATTTCAGTCCTGCGGATGCAAAGCAGCAGAGGGCTCAGTGGTGTCACCTCTGCCGACGGAGCCACATGACAGGCCAAAGAACGACACTCATCCTTGCCATGCTGTCAGTCTGCTAAAAATACGACGCAAGCCGAAGCAGCAGTATCGCGGCACACGTTACGTAAGGATTACATCTATATGCACTGCATATGTGGGACAGTCCTGAACACCCACTGAAATCAAACAGCCTCTACTGTCTTCACCCTGCTCCTTCTGCCTGCCCTATATTTCAGGAATAGAAGAAATCAACAGAGCTGAGGAGAAAGGAGACACAGGTGACACAATGAAAAATGTTTATTCGCAGCTCCTACTCTCTAAAGCATCTGTGAATCTTTTTGTGAAGATGATTGCGATGATTTATGGGCTGCACAACCTACGCAGATCCACTGAGAGACACTCAGAGTAATACTATGCTGCACTGATGTGATGATTAAACCCAGAAAACAATACTTTAAAATTAACTTCACATGAATATGAGATGTGCAGTCTTTGTAGGAGCAGTTTCCTTACAGCGTTCCTATTCAGTCAGAGCGAGCATAGATGCATCAAAGTGCTGAGAAGGCAGAACCGAGTGAAACACCCATCTACTGTATCAGCCCAGGGATTTTTCATGCACAGATCATCGCTGGATTCCCTCCCAGGAGCTGCATCCAAAAGATGCAGAGCTGTGACTCACACTGTGCCTGACACGTAAGAATGAAAATCTGCAACACAGCTTAAGTGGTCTAATCCAAATATCTTAATTTGCTGGCCGCCCTACTTCTCCCCTGGCAGACTGACCTGGAAGGGAAAGCGTGACTTGGTCTTGAGGTAAACGCCCAGAGAGTCAAGTCCAACTGAATCCTCCTGGCATGAATGACAGTGAACGTTTAGGAAAGGATGTGCTCAGGCCACAAGCCTCTTTAAAAGGCCAGTGGAGCCCTTCACAGTGGTCCTGAAGCACCACAGAAGATATTTATGCATTTTTGAATTATTTATGACGTAGGTTTGATGCCTTGAGACATGGCTTTCCCCAAGACTTTTCAGACTATTTGTCTCTGTAAAGCCAAAATCAACATTTGACTACAGGTTGCCTTCAATGTCGTGGTTAACTTGCCTTAAACTTCTGAACTCCAAAACCCGTCGGCGGCTTTGAAAGGCGTGTTTTCTGTCAAACAAAGTCGTCAGAATTACACCGTTTATCAGAACCAGACACTCGTTTCAACTTTCCAGCGGTCCTTTTAGTACTTAACTGTGGCATGCTGTTCACTCGGGGAAAATAACTAAATCTAAGCTTAAAATTAATTCATTCATTCATCAAAGTCACTTTATTCTACATGTCCAAAACCATTTGCAGTAACTAGATTCTGTAAAAAGCTAAAAACTTCAATGCTCCCCTGTGCAGCCAGAAAGCCATTAGTGACTCATTTGCACCAAACAGTTAAATGACAAAAATTCAGGGACTTTTTGGCCAAACTGGGCAAAACTGCAAGCTGTGTTTACACAGAGCAGAAAGGATAAGAATGTGGACATACATTTAAAATGTAAGTAGTAAACTATCTGTAGTATGTAGAGCCACCATTTGTTGTTTCAGTATTGGTAACATCTGTGGAAAAAATGTTGTACATGTCGATTCCAGATTTTTCTTTGTAAAATAACTGATCAATGAAATCCAACTTTTGTCCTTTGTTTTTTATGATTTATGTCAGTATACATTTGTTAGACTTGCACAAAGGACATTTTTTCAGTTCCCACAACAGCAGAACTTCACAAGTGAGCAAAAATGTGACAAAAGCAAAGAACAGTCAGAAACTGCCCTGCGTTCAGAGGGTTAAAAGTACTCTATGCCGTGACTCAGCTGAATGCACAGATTATCTGGTTTTGCTGCAGTCTTTCTTCTCATTCTTTACACTAATCATACAGGGTAGAGAGCAGTGGGAGCCAAAGAAAATCACCACAGGCCCCGAAACTTTAAACTTGGCCACATGAAGGGCCTGGTGCCAGAGCCGTAGACAAAGCTTTCCCGGCCCAAACTCGCTGACTTATAATCACAGTAGGAGCTCAAGGAGGAGTTCGATAAGATGTCCAGGCCCAACAGACCTTCAGTCGCTTCCACGGGGGTTTGGTTTAAGCCAACGTGACAGAGGAACGATTTCCAGCTGTCTCAACTTCACAGGAACCGGGGCCAATAAAACTCGCCAAAGGGACTCTAGTTCTGGGCTCCGACGGGCCAGGCGCTGCTCTCGGGTCCAGCTGTATAGACATCCAGCACAGAGACGGCCACAACAGGGCAGACACGTGGAGGAGGTGAAAAGGAATGTGCTCAAGAACATAAACACACGCCAGTAGGAAGTCCAGCATCTGCTTGTAGTTAGCCCACAGGGGTGGGCGTTGACTCTCTGGGCCTTTAATGCCATCAGGTCATGTAACATCTCAGAGGAAAGATAACCTCTGTGAGAAAATGTAAAAACTGTACTCACTACATTTCACAATTTAACTTACTCAACCAAATGCTGCGAGACACTCAACTCAAGCTGTTTCTGCAAACATCTCTGAGTGAAATGCCGATCCTGACGTCACCATCTCCTCAAACAATCATCTTTTGCTGTTCTTACCTCATATATGTACAAACATATGTAGTACCATGGACTTTGGCAGAGAACCATGCTCATTCTGGCATCACCATGATTGTGATTATGCAGCAGCTAATGCTAAACATGCACTTACATTGCCATTAGACTGAGTGAATGAGTGTGTGTATATTCGAAAGACATTATACATAGGAGATAGTTGGAATGCATTAACCTCTGTCAAGACGCATTGTATTGTTAATTAGCTGTGTGCCTATTTGTTGCTGTCAGTTTGGTTATTTGTGTGCTTGCATTTTTAAGCGGCATCGTTTTCTCACAGTCTGAAACTAATTTTCCTGCAGGGACCAATAAAGTGATCTTACAACGAGCCAGCATTTAGTTTAGAGTCAGATATTCACCTTGTTTTGACCTGCGGGACTTCGCCCAGAGCCAAGAGGTGTTTAAAAGTCAGTGAAGCAAATAAACGTGGAAAATCACAGTGATCAGACATTTGCTATCATGTTTTGTCAAAATTCAGTCAACTCTTTCTACGAGGTCATATGCAAGAGACAGACGGACGGATAAATGGACAAAAACAAAGCCAGATTTGCAGATACAAATTAGCTTTGACTTGCTAAAACAGTGGATGGAGAATTTTAGAGCCTTTTTTTTTGCAAGGGAACACCACATTAACAGCCCACCAGAAAAATATGACACATCAGTTCCAGGAATAATTGTGTAAAGACTTTAGAATCACATGTCAGGGCAGGTTGTTGTATATTCACATCCAGACTGATCAGAGTTTGCTTTGCAATGCATATTAACCTGTGCCAAAAGTCATAATACACCTTGGGGTTCACTAAATTGACCGCAGACAGCTCAGACAGCAGGTATGCAGCTACTACAAAGAGTAGATATGGATGTAAGCAGATAGGTTACAAGCACATTATAACATATTTGTATCACAAATATGGTTTCTGCAGGTTTTACAGAGCTAAACTGAGACCTTTTAAGACTTTTTCAATCTATTTAAATCAATGCATTACCCGGTTCAAGGTCCAAACAGCCAAAGGATCAAAGTATGATGACAAATCAGAAGGGACTTTTTGGTACTTTCCAGCAGTATATAGCAATAATTCCAACTTACATGAACAGTTAAAAGAAGGCAACCTGTATCTGGAAAACTAGGATGAAGTAAATCAAGTACTTCATTTAAATTCATCTAAATCTACAAGTGGTGCAGCAGATAAATGATTTTTTTCAGGTGAATCGTTCAAAATGTGATACAAGCACCAAGCTTGACACAAATACTCCTTGGGGGTTACCTTTTGGAAAAAATATGTTGGCCACCTGAAATTCAAGATGGTAGCCATTTTTGTCAAGATGGCCACCATAATCAATACCAGAATATTACTTTTCGCAATAAATATACACAGACTTTCCCAATATGGATGATTCTGGTACCGAATCATACATTTTAGACCAGCAGAATCTGGTTTTTGGATTTCTGAATCACTAAGAAGCTTATTTTTACTTTATTCGGGACTATGGATCAAAATGACAGAACTGTGCAGTAGGTCTTAGGGTTAGGGTTACATAGAAATACGTGTTGTAGATGTACATGTATCATTCTTAATAAAATGTTGTTTCATATCATTGCAGATGCCGTATTCCCTGTTCATTTTTCACTGTTTTCTGCTAGAAGTGGTAGAAAGAAGTTCCACAGAGATCTTAGATTGTATTTTTGGATTCCTCATACTTAAGAACCTACCTTTTAACACCAAAATCAACTAAATCGGTTACTGTAGTGAGAATCTGAGGTAAAATAGGATATTTATACGCAAAAAATAAAATCTGGAATTTCAGGAGCCCAGCGTATTTTTTCAAAATCGTAACCCCTAAGGAGTATTTGTGCCAAGTTTGGTGCTTGTGTCACATTTTGAAAGATAGTTTCACTGATCTGCTGCACTAAATTATAACCTGAACATCTGTTACATTCAAGCCTCTATCGTACAAGTCCACACAATTCTGATACATCTCTGTATTTCACAGTACAGCGGTATTTCAAATCTAGTGTTTATGGCAATATTACCACATTGGCACACTTAGCAATGCAATAACTGGTTTACCAGAGCAACTAAGACAAAGTGATCTACAGCAACAAGGAGTATGGTGGAGCATCTTGAGGATAAACCCAGGAAGCCTCCAAGAAAAGCTTCTGATGCTCCAGATAAAAAAAGAAAGTCAGCTCTCACAGAAAAGGCAATCAGTGGTGAGGCAATCATCAAAAGCATGCATTAGCACTTTGTGTATAATTACTCTTTCTGCCACAAGAAGAGACAAACATTTCACACTGCCGACACTTGCCCCTTTTTTAGACGGCGAGCCTTGTAGCTACTGGAGCAGGGAAAATGCTTGTTAGACATCGGAGAGTGCTGAGTGAAACGCAAACCTCCTGTAATTAAAAGAAGAAATGAACTTCCTTTACGACATCTTAAGGCCTGAAGATACCCTGACAATGGGTAAGAAGTCACCAACATTGGTCGTGAGAGGAGACAGGAACCGTCACATGACATCTTTGCTGAAATGTGATTTCCTGATATTATTTGTGACAGCTGCTGGGTGAATATATCACACCCCAGAACATCTCACTAACAGCAGCTAAAAGAAAGATTACTGTGACGGTGAAAGATGTATTATTGGTACTTACAATGCGCTTGGCAACTCTGCTCAAACAGGACATTGTGAGCTCTGATCCAAATGTTGAAATGAAAGAAGTTTGGATAAAGGAGTCTTTACTTGGCAGATCAATTTCCTTTCTGCTCGTAGAAGGTCAGAGAAATCAGTTTACATTCAAATCGTTTCCAGATAAGTTTCTGGCTTCGTTTACAGCAGCTAGAATAACTTTAGACAGGCTTTAGCATTATATTACTAAAATGTTATGGGAGAGCCGAGACTGAAGGTTTAAAGACAGTACTAATTATTACCAAACCCGAACATCGAATGGTGTTGACACCAACTACATCTACAGCTATATTAAGTCAAGAAAATGGCTTTGGGAAAACAGAGAGACTTTCATTTTCTCTCTTTATTTCTCCTCTAGCGTCTTACAGTCGACACCGCTGTCACCTTCTAAATAACCACAGAGATGAGACTTTTTCCTGCCTGTTATCAAAAACACAACACAACACAAAAACTGTCCCGGCTTTGTGAAATGCACAACACAAATGCCTTCAAACCGGCATCAAAGCTACAGCCTGAGAAAACCTGCTGCTTTATACAATGAAGATAACACAGGTTTAGCTGCAGCTACGACACTTTTTTTGCCTCCGGAATAATTCTCCTTGACACCAAATTAAATCTTTGACGTTAAGCAGTCGTCAAAGCAAGAGGAGGATGCTCAAGGCCAAGCACTGCGGTCTTATCCACAAACGCTCGCTGCTTGGCTTTACATGAGTAACGCTATAGGTCATAATGCAGACAGGAGGATCAGCGGGTAGAAAATGTCAAGGTTAGCAACTTGGGCCCTGCTGGGACTAACCTATATCAAGCGGGAGTATGCTAATGGAACTGTAAGGTGATCCAATATAAAAGCACTGTTGAGCATATAAAGTACCTGCAGAAACTTTGTACAAAGTCTTGACCTAAATTTCAAAAGCTGTTTAGAGATGCAGCTCAGGTTTAAGGCAACCTTTCTCTCTGGGATGAGACTGATGTGTTTGTTGTTGATAATTAAGCACAAACTATGATGGATGGTGAATAGCAGCGTGAGTCCCAGCAGTGACAGAACTTTACCTGCTGGCAGCTGATACTGTTAACCTCAATATCTGATTATACCTTATAAAAAACACACAAAGACAAATACAATAATAAGCCATGAATATGTTGTTATGTGGACGACAACTGACTACCAATGTGAGGTGCACTATTTTCTCCGACCCATTGTCACCAATTTTCAATATTGATATATGCACATACTTTTTCCACCTAATTGCAGAGACCTTCAGGTTCCTCCTGCAGTGGAATAAACATGTTATGTCTACTTTTATTATGATGGTCCACTGGCAGATGCACATATAAAATACAATGCCTTTTCAACACTTTCACTGGGCAAAGAGGGGAACATACTTTAACTCAAATGTAAAACATGCCATATTTATTTTTATGGAACATGTTCGAACAAAACTGTGAACTTTTAGTAATGTCTGTTAATGTTACTTTGACTTTATCAGCCGATACCACTGAGGATGCCGATATCATCGCACACCCCAAACTAAGTCGATGCCAAAGTTATAAAAATGAGACGCTACTTGTTTTTTCTATGGTACGGGACACACTGGGCAATAACAACATGTCGAAATGCAGTTAAAAGTGCAGGTGCGGGGCGCCCCGATAGCCTAGCGGTTATGTCGCGTCACCCACATGCAGAGGCGTAGTGGCTGTGCTGGGTTCGAGTCCGACCTCGACCATTTACCGCATGTCCTTCTGCACTCTCTCCCATTTCTAACTCTATCCACCGTCCTGTCCTCTCTCTAATAAAGGCATGAAAAGGCCATAAATAAATCTTTTTTTAAAAGTGCAGCAGATCGGATGTGATTTGTGGACGAAAAAACATTCCAGGACGGGCTTAAGAATATATTTCAAGTGGAAGGAGGAAACAGCTCAGACTTATCCAAACAGCTCAAAGGCAGACATCCAATTCATCAATGAAAACTACGATGAAAAATACTTTGACGACCTCCGTTTCAAGACAAAATCCAACGAAATATAAAGTAATATTTCGGGCCGCCGTTTAGCTCACTGAGTTATGGCGACACCACGTGGGCTCAGTCCCCCAGCAGCGGTCATGAGTTCGAGTCCAGCTCAAGACCCTTTGCTGCATGTCACTCTCCTCTCTATCCCCAATTTCACTCTCTGTCTCTATCAATAAAGGAAAAACTCTCCCCCACAAAAACTATTTTTAAAAAAGTAATATTTCAAGACAAAAACTAAGACAAAATGTTAAGCATTTACGAATAAAAGCTAAAATGCTGAAGACTCAATGTAAGTAAACAATTTGCTGGTTTAATGTAAAGTCCTACTCAGTGACCTGCAACATCTGTAGAATCACACGCTGTAGCTTCGTCATCACTTAAAGTTTCCTCCAACGCAAAAATATCTTTGTTCAGGGCAGTTTCCCTGTTGTAATGCAGTGGATAAGAAGCGTATTGAATTCAGTATCATTATGTGTCTGACACTAATGGTATCAGACGTTACTGATGCTGGAAGAAATGGATTGATGAACTAAACTCTTAACATTAAGAGGAAGCAGAAAACAAAATAGCAGAGAGAGAAAGTAAACCTGACATTTATTAAAAAGTAAACTAACATTATGCTAATGCAGCACAGGAAGTGTGGATATTTCTGGTTATAATGTGGTTACGTTCAGTCGCATATCTTTAATGTCACTGTCCAAATTAATGAGTCAGTTCCAGGATTAAATAGGGCAGAGTCATCATCAAGATATGCGCTATAGAAATATCACAGTAATAACAGCAATGCACTGTGCATTAATACATTAATACACAAGTTTATTTTCTCTCGTGTTGCACTCCAAGTAAAGGCTGAACTCAACAACGTGTCCAAAGTGAAGCCAAATCATCAATATTCCTTTCCACAAGTAAGAAAACTTCTTTCAAACTCACACTGATGGTTGCATTAAAGCAAAGTATTAAAAATTCAAATAGTGGATGGTAGGGATGGTTAAGGCCATTACTACACACCATTTCCCATTATCCTCAGAACACTGCAAGTGACTGCACTGACTTACAGAAGCTACTGGAGCGGTGGATTTCCCTAAAGGTACTCTGCTTTTACCAATAGATCTGCAGTGAGCTAATATCTTAGCTGAGCCAATCTACCTGTCAGCCTCTAATCAATGAATCTGGTCCAGAATGTGGTTCCAGTGGTCTGAGCAGCTGGAGCGTTTTCTCTTTTTGGTTGCCAGAACATTTGGTTCTGGCATTACATTTTCTGGACCACTTGATGTTCCACTTGCTGGGCACCTTTCTGCAATAGGGCCTTAGATATTACATGAAGCCATTTGTGGAGCCTCCTGCACACAGGTTTTGAACTCCATCTCAGAGCGAGCCACAATTTAACAGCTGCTGGATCAATAAAATACCACCTTAAATGCATTGTAGTGGTCATATTTCAGCACACAGACATCAAAGTGAACACTGGAATCATAATTCCAGTGTTCAGTCCTATAAGAGATGCTACCATCCTGGTTATGTGTACAGTATTAGCACAGTGAAGTGCTAATGCAGAGCCCTGTGGGAATTAAACACCACGTCTCCAGGAAACCCGATCTCACCAACCTGCCTCGTCTCCCAGCCTGATCTTTTAATTCCCTGGTTGGCAGAAAACCGTTCTCAGGGCCGCAGCTTTGCCTTCAAGTCAGACAAGGTGATTTGTATAAACACAAATTTGTTTGTCAGTGTACGCTCTTTTTATGTGCTGCTTGTTAACTTCCTGGCAGTTTTGATGTAGTGATGTCTTCAGTCTCTTCTGATAGGCGCCTGTTTCTATGTGAATGATTAGTAGAAAGCGAAGACAGCGGGGCGTAATCCTTTACCCTTGTGAACCCAGCAGACCACACAGCAGCAGCAGAATAATGTGAGGATCAAACAATCACAGCCTTCACCAGTGGAGCTCTGACTGTGGCAGGCCGACATCCAACAAAGTTTTAGTTAAATCTGTTGAACAGAAAGTTTCCTCAAAGTGGAGTAGAGCAGAAAATCAGACTTTAATGTAAATTTAGCTGAGAAAAAAAAAGTGTTTGTCTGCTTCAGTGCTTGCCAATGTCCATCCATATAACTCAAACACTGCAGCACAACTGGAGGTGAGTTGGGAGACATTAATTGGCTGGCTTCACCTATTGATTCACGGGTTTCTTTATATATTCTGACTGAGGGAGTCTGTCCAAAAGGTTTGTTTTTCAGGCCAAGACCATATGCACACATTTTCCTCCTTTGTTCTGGTAACAAATGGGAACACAAAAATACAACTAAAGAACTGTCAAGAAGATGCCAAACCGATGGCAATATAACCGTAATACTACAGTCAAGTTGGCCAAGCCTTTAAAAAAGCTATCACCGGTCCTAGTAGGCTATCAACAATGGTGCATGGAGGTAGGTGGCATGTATATGTGAGGACTGATTCTGACACCTCGGTTCCTAAACACAGTGGAAATTTAATTTATGGATAAAAATCTTTTTTTTTTTAAAGTCCTGTTAGCAATTTTGGTAGACCCACAATTACACAAAATTCTCTCATGTAAACAAAAGATACACATTCACAAGACATGACAGAAGAAAACTTCCATTTGCTCTTTCTACATGTCAACACTGCAAATGGAGTTTCTAAATATCTTCATTAGGGGTGGGAATCACAAGGTACCTCACGATACGATACGCGATACATGGCTCACGATACGAGATATCACACAATACAGCGATAATCTTGCAGCGATAATATTGCAAGACAATCACATAACGATACATCACCATATCTATAACTGAAGAATACAAAATGCCTGTAAAAAGGTTAAGTTCAGTATTTATTTATTACTAACCCAGTGATGGACGTTGTAATGCTGGCGGCCCTCGAGGACTAGAAAGGAAGCTTTGCTTTAAACATTGTATTAACGGCTGCAGGCCGACCTTAAACGTTAGCTGCATCAGCCGCTTTCTCTGCGAGGAGTTCAGGATGGTGGCGTTGCAGGTGGGTTTGCGTGGTGTTGCCTGTGTACTTTACTTTTGCAAGGCAGTTCTTGCATAGGGCATAGTCTTTGTCCAGCTTGCTTGTTCCCTCAATGTTGCCAAAGCCCAAATGGGTCCACACTTTGGACTTAAACATGGATGGAGTGTCTCTTACGGTAGCGTTGCTGTCCTCCATTATACCTGTACAAACTCTTCTTGGGCCAATTCATTTCCACTCAAGTCTCCTTCATTCATGTGATAAACGCCACCGTGTGGAGTCATTAAGTAGTGACGCTGGGGAAATGGCAGCTGGCAGGGAGATCTGGCAGGGTTTAGAGCGCCTTATTAGAGCGCCTTATTATATTAATTAAAGGATCCATATTTGGCGCCAGCGTTTCGATACTCATATCACTTTATCGAGATTTTGTCCCACCCCTAATCTTCACCCTTGAAGGACTTTTCCAAAAGCTCAGTTTTCAGTGACCTAAAACTGAGTTGGCGTGAGGAAAGGCCAAAGAGCTACATTTTAATGAAGTCCTCAGCATCACTGTTTTTCATATATTTTAAAAGTACATTCGGTCGTAAGACAGATCAGATCAGATGTTTTTCTCATTAGTCAGAACTGAATGGATTTCCATTTGAGAGGTGTGAAGAAACAGGAGTCCAGTTGGATGCGTGTAAGTATTCTTTGGCCACAAAGAAGACCTACAGACTCCCAAAGAATCATTCAGCTTAATCTAAATAAATACTAGCAATCATATACACTGACCAACCACAACATTAAAACCACTGGCAGAGGAAGTGAATAACATTCATTATCTCCTTACAATGCCACGTAAACAGTCACTTATTGAATTCAGTGTGCGGGAAGCAGGAAATGAGGAGTGAAGGCTGACCTGTGCGGTACATCCCACAGAAGAGCTACTGTAACATAAACTGCTGAAAACCTTAACACTGGCTACAATAGAAAGGATTCAGAACACTCAGTGCATCAAAGCTTGCTGCTTATGTGGCTGTGTAGCTGCAGATTGGTCCTAGTTCCCATACTGACCCCTGTTTAACACTGAAACCACCTACAACCTGCACATGAGCATCACTATGGGAATATGTGGCAGTGGCAGAAGGTGGACTAGTCTGATGTACCATATTTTCTTTGACAACATGAGGGGAAGAGACGGTAGCAAGATGAGCTGTAAGAAGAAGGCAAGAGTGATGCTTGCTGGCAAACCTTTGGTCTTGCATTCATGTGGATGTTACTTTAACACCTCCCTAAATACTACTGCAGACCACATACACCCTTTCATGGCAACAGAACTCCCTGATGGCCTCTTTCGGTATTGTTCAGGAATGATTTGAGAAACATGACAATGCTTCAAGGTGTTGACTCAGCCTCCGAAATTCCCAGATCTCAATCCGATCAGCATCTGTGGGATGTTTTAGATAAACGAGTCTGATCCACGGAGGCCCCACCTTGAAGCTTCCAGGACTTAGAGGATCTGCTGCTAACATCTTGGTGCCTAATTCAACAGGACACCTTCAGAGGTTTGTGGAGTCCAGAGCTCGATAGGTCACACACAATATAAGGCAGGTGGTTTTAATGTTGTGGCTGGTTGGTGTATACACTGTAGTAACTCTATACTTAAACTCTAACTACTTTTGTGTGAACAATAAGTGCAGCTACTCTTGCAACTTCCCATCTATCCCTTAAGTCCAAGCGCCTGTTCTCTCCACACAGTTCTTGAAATGCCTCTCCTAGATCTGATTGTACCAAACTCCATTTATTCAGTTCACACATATTGCCGCATAACTTTCCTGGGAGAAAAGCCACTAACAGCTGGTCTAAGTGAGATGTGTTTTTGTCTGACAGATGACTTTGCTAGAAGCTATGAATCTCACTTTTGATGATGAGACCGGTGCCCAAATTCATTTTGTCTACCACCAGATGCCACCCACCAACTGAGGACACCTCCTGCCTTTCTCCCTGCAGAAAACACTCTGAGCTTACAGCTAATTAGTGTTTGTGGAGGGTATTCCCTGGGAACATGTAATCCTATTCTCAGTTGCCCTGCGTGCACATCTATAGCAGCTTTTCTCTTCCAGTACAGGGTCTCCATTTGGCGACCAAGAGCATTCTGTGCCATGACCTTTAGGCTGACACAATATCTTGTTTTTATCAAAGAATTATTGGGTTTCCAACAAGTTCTGTTTCTAAAATCTCTAAAATAAAGTTTGTAGAATAATCTACAGAGGAGTACCATCAGACCTGTGTCTGAAGCATTAGGTGTCACAAACTCAAAACTTGGCTTTGACAGAATTATTAATTTTGTGTATTTTAACTGATACAATACTTAATTTTCATTGTTAACTTTTTGTTTCATTTAACCCTTTAAGACCTGAGCCTCAAAATGTTCATCTGGTCTTTTTTTCTTATTTTGATTACAAAAGGGTCAGAAAATGCCTGTGAGTGCTGGTGCCCATTTTTTTCAGAAGAAACTTTCAATATCTGGCAGTTATTTACAATTTACTGCCTGAGTAATGATGGTTTAAAATGAAAAAAAACACAAAAACAGAATTTGATTTTAGGGTTTTAGTGGGGAAAAAACTATAAAATTGAGCATACATTTTTTGTGTGTTCTTTTTTAAATCACACAGGGAGCTGCGCTCTCTGGGAACAAAGGATCTGCTTCTAGAGCTTGCTGGGGGGGCACAAATGAAATTACGGTAATGACACCATATTGGCTGTAAAGTGCAACGCCTCAGCTTTCAGAAACCGTTGGATTTTTTTCCGATAGCACCAACGGTGACGTAGTTACTAGGGCTGTTCTGAATAGTAGTTGCCGTCCTTCAAATATTCGGGTCCAATTAATGACGACTATTCAAATATTCGTCTCGAGCCGTAGCGGTGTGCTAGCGGGGG
>OMNN01099002.1:0-12327 GCA_900302755.1 Chromis chromis | reverse complement strand
AAAAGGTCAAAATTCCCGCTTCTTAAATATAATCATTTTCTGGTTTCTTCACTTTTCTATGACAGCAAACTGAATATCTTTAGGTTGTGGACAAAAGAAGACATTTGAGGATGTCAACTTGGGCTGTGGAGAACTCAGATCCACATTTTCAACATTTTAGATACAAACAACTCATCAAATAATCGAGAAAATACTCAACATATTAATCAGAATGACAGTAATCGTTAGCTGGAGCCCTAATTCTGAACATTTGTGCCTTCTGTGCATCAGTTTATGATGGAAATGTCTTTATTTACTAGGGCTCCGAACAGCAATTGCCGTACTTCGAATATTCGGGTCCAATTAATGACGATTATCCGAATATTCGGCTGCAAGTATGCTCTCAACAACCTTTCCTAGTGCTGAACTCTCTTTTTGCCTCACAACACTTGGGCTGTACTAGATATAAGTTCAGCATCAACATTGCGATGTGCACATCCACAACAGTCTAACAAAGTCAGACAAATGACCTCATGCTACAAGATTTGTTGCTGCTTGATACAAAAAGAAAAACTCTAATTTTCCATGACTAACCTAGCAGGGACGTCTGTCTAATAGAACATAATTCACTCTGATTTAAGGGTTCTTGGATGGCTGTTTAATTTTATTTACAAGACAGGGAGTTTGTTGACATGCAGCCTCCACATGCACACAACAAAATCAGTGAGGAGCAGAAACACTAAAAAGGAAGATTTAGTTGCAGAAAGAGGTCAGTAGATGGAAATATTTCAGCTACAGAAAGGATGACGTTGACCAACAACAGGTTCTCTGTCAGCAGCATTCGTTGCTCAGCACCACAAAGCTCTGATCTGAATGCTATCCAAACTCTCTGAGATGCCTTTACCAGTGTTACACCACATGAGAATCGTTCCAAACAGCTTTAATCAGCTTTTTAAAGTGATTTTTTATTTCCTATGCTGATGCACTCCCCTTCAAAGTCACCTCAATCATTCTAGTTTGAATCATTATTTCTAAATGGAGTCATGCAAGTCAGCTGGGGGGACATCCTGTATCTTTTTCATTTAGCAGCATATAATCACAGAAAAAGTAAATGTCGCAATGTCAGTTTTTTTTCCAGTATTGCGCAGCTATACTAAATAAGCATGCACTCACCAGCCTGAACTCTCGTTTTGCTTCAAACCACCAGACAGAGCATCAAAAACTAGGGCTGCACCGTATATCGTCTCACCATCGACGTCACGACGTGCGCATCAACACATCTGTCAGGCAGTCAGACAAATTACCTCATGCCACATTTTTTTTGTTGCTTGATAGAAAAAAAAGAAACCTATTTTTTCATGACTAATCTACGAAGTCATAAGTTCTTGGATACTCAACTTTATTCACAAGACAGGGAGTGTGTCGACATGCAGCCTCTGCACGTCCACAACAAAATCAGTGAGGAGCAGAAACACTAAAAAAGGAAGATTTGGTTGCAGAAAGAGGTCAGTTGATGGAAATATTTCAGCTACAGAAAGGATGACGTTGTGACCAACAACAGGTTCTCTGTCAGCAGCGTCTTGCAGTTGTTGATCAGCAACGCAAAGCTCTGATCTGAATGCTATCCAAAGCAAAAAAAGAAAACTATCTGGGACGACTTTGCCAACGTTACACCACATGAGAAAGGTTAAAACAGGATTTTGTATTTCCTATGCTGATGCACTCCCCTTCAAAATAACCTCAATCCCCCTAGTTTGAATAATTATTTCTAAATGGAGTCATGCAAGTCAGCTGGGGGAACATCCTGTATTTTCTTCATATAGCTGCATATAATCACAGAAAAACGAAATTTCGCAATGTTAGATTTTTCCAACATTGTGCAGCTATACTCCATAAGCATGCACTCACCAGCCTGAACTCTCTCTTTTTTTTTTGCTTCACACCACCAGGCAGAGCTTTAAAAGCCCCTTGAAAACCCTCCAGTGTGGGCTGCAAATCCTCCACACAGCACCTGAAATGACTCTCCTTGCACCTTCTGTGCCTTCTGACAAACAGCAAGGTTAAATTCGAGGCGTTTTCTGATTCAAAAAGTACAAAGTGAACAACCTAAAATACCCCCAGGCTCACGGAGAGGGTAGTGTTTGGGGTTATTTTTAGCTCGTCAGTGGGGTAAAACAGACACATCAGCGGCTGACCTGCGCTTTAATGAGGTTTGACTGACTGGAATACTAAAATATTCACGCGTTAGCTTTGATTGCAAACAACCTGTGGCACATTATACTGAGCTTCGTGAGGAGGGAAAAAAAACAGCATGAGAGGGTCCAACGCTGTGATGGTCGAAATGTCATTAGTGGCATCTAAACAAATGAAACATCAAACAAATAAAAACAAACCGGAGTGAGCTGACGGAGCTAGCATGAGGGATTTCTAGCTTCTCGTAGTTAGCAGCTGTTCGGTAAATCCCTAACCGGCTCGTCAGTCACTGTGAACGGTTCATCATTTCGCACTTACCCCCGCTTGTGAACGTCAAATCGGTCCTCACACACACACAACTTCGGCCGGTGTCCGTCGTCTACCGGTGCTGTTGCATTACCGACACGGTGAGGTGACCGGAGCCGGGTGTCGTCGCTGTTTGTTGCCGTTAATTTATGTATTTTTTTTCTTCTGTCCTCTCCCGGAGCCGAACCGTTAGATGTCCGACCGCGCGAGGCTGCTGCTGCTTCTTCTGTCAGTCAGTATGCCGAGCCGGCTGTCCGCTCCGCCGCCATCTTGGTTGTGATGGGAATCCGCGCCGACACACACAGACACACACACACAAACACACACACACACATACACGCGGCGGTGTTTCCATCACTTCAGAGGACATTTCATTGACTTCCATTCATTCCCTGCAGACTCACGCTAACCCTAACCATAACCACAACAGCCTGACCCCGGGGTCAAGCCTTTTACCAACGTACCACACTGTACAGTATTACTATAAGGGAGCATCTTCTTCCATTACCGCCACAGTAGGGGGTAATCTTACCTAAGGGGTCACTGTGATCTTCGAAGATCAACTTAATTTTTAAAATTCAATGTTTTTACATTAATTATAACATAAATGTTAGATAACACACATAGAAATGACAATTTATTGCCAAATACTTTAAAGATGATGGATTACAATTAGAACTTCACTATGATATTATTGATATTATTATTATCGATAATATTTAAATTCCTGACCTCAAAATAATGTCAAGTCACCAAAGGAGGCATAGGCCTACCTATGTTATGTTATACTATAACTAGGAATTCAAGCTAACTAGCAAGTGCAACAGCAAGCTAATATAGCATAACGCTATTCGGTAACATTAGGTCAGATGGTTAGCTCGGTAGCTAATATAGCATTTATAACTTTATTAGTTTAACTTAAAGTCAGCTAGTTAGCTAGTGCTACAGCAAGCTACTATAGCATAAAGTTAGTAGTTTAACATAAAATCAGCAAGTTTGCTAGTGCTAAAGCAAGCTAATACAGTGTAACATTATTAGTTTAACCTAAAGTCAGCTAGTTAGCTAGGTAATTGGTGCAACAGCAAGTCAATATAGTGTAACATTATTAGCCTGACATTAAGTCAGCTAGTTAACAAGGTAACTAGTTCTACAGCAAGTTAATAGCCTATAGCATAATGGTATTAGTTTATCATGAAGTCAGCTAGTTAGCTAGTGCTACAGCAAGTTAATAGAGAATATCATTGATAGGTAGCACTGATGGGTTGACTAAGGTCAGCAGGCTCAGCTCAGTAGTTACTGCTACATTAAGCAAATATAGCATTTACTTAAATACAAATGTGTGGTATTCCTTTTATGCCACTTTCTACTTAAACTACAATTTAATAAAATGACCAACAAAGAGCCACAAAATTACTGAAATGAGATACAAAATAACCATCAAGAGATGGAGAATAACCTCTAAGGCACTCAGAACAACTACTGAGAGAGGCTAAGTTACGACAAAAATATAGACTAAAATTCGTCTTTCTTGATGGAAAGTTGCTTTGAAAAATGTGTACTTACTGTGATACTAATTTAACTTACAGACTACAAATGCAAAAACCGAATTAAAAAAAACCTTCAGGGAAGATTAAATGCACCGAACCACTATGGCCTCTATTGCTGTCTGTGAGAAAATGGATAATATGGAGGCGGAAAAAGGGAAATGTTTATGAAATATTTTTCTCCCGGCGCTGCCGGTCATCAATGAATGTCATAGAGATCATTAGTGAAGAGTGAAGCACATTTTCATCTCCTGGAAGCAAAAGTATGGCTCTGGATCATATCCAAAAATGAGCTTTGTGACTTTTGAAGCTGTGCCATGTGGGAAATGTATTTGTGTGCCTCTTGTTGATGGCACCTGTGTTTGACTATGGTTTATACTAAACGAGCCCCCTGATCTTTTCTGCATCAGTGGAGCATCCAAGAGAGAGCAGTAGAAAGACCATGTTAGTATTCAAGATGTTCAGTGGAGGGATTTGAAATGCTCAGTTCACACTGATCAATAACAAAAAGAAGTGATTAAATAATAATTGAAATGCTTCATAAAGCTTATTGACAGTCTACCACAGTCTGTATGACCAAACAACATAACAACAAACATCAACCTTGTATGTACCTATTCTCCCATTGTTTTTACTAAACTAAACATTGGAAGCAATACAAATCTCTTCTGTACTTGTTCACCACTGAATACATGTAATATTTTGAACATGCTGTTACTGGCAGAAACTTTTAGATTTTTGAAGTGAGTCACTGAATTTGTAACTGTAACCAAAAAGGGACCGCATGAGACACATTTTAGTACAACCCACAAGATAACAACAGTTGCAGTTGCTTAGTGCCATTTATAACTGGAACTGAAGAGGGGAAACCCCTCGGGAACCCCAGCGATCTGAAAAAGCACCTAATCTTCCCACATCAGAGGTGCAATCAAAACATTCAAGACTATGCTTAAAAAAATGAAAACCTGATTTAAATTTAGCTGCCATTTCTGTCAAAGTCGTCTCCTTGTGCATTGATACTCTTCTCCCAGTGCTTCTGCAGCTCCTGAAAACGTGTCAAGCACCATCTGCAAAGACAGGGAAAATTCCTCAAAAACTTCTCTTAAACTGTGTCAAAACAGCAGCCCTTCAACTTGAACTTCATTTTGTGGAAGAGCAAGAGGTCTCAGGGTGCCAAATCTAGCAATAATGGCAAATGGAAAGTGACTGTTGTGTTGTTGTAGCCCAAAAACCAATGCATAATTGTTGCGCTGTGAGTAGCTTCACAGTTCATCGGTGCACCCACCTGCTATTGCACCACAGTTCAGGCTGTTTCCACTGAGGTTGACTTAAGGTCACAAGTGTTAGCTTGTAGTAGATAGTGCCGCATTAAGCTAATATAGCATAACACTAGCTTATTAAGACAGCTAGTTAGCTAGTCCTACAGCAAGCTAATATAATGTGATGTTAAATAGTTTAACATAAATTCATCTAGTTAGCAGATCGATTATGAGACAACAGGCCCCTGGGCACGACCTATAAAAGGGACCCTGCCAAAAGTGATTTTTGCCAAGAAAAACTGAACAATTGCCTCACCATCAGGTAGCTAGGTAGTTAGTGCCACATTAAGCTAATATAGTGTGACATTATTAGTTTAATATAAAGTCAACCAGTTAGCTAATGCTACAGCAAGCAAATATGGCGTAACATTATTACTTTAAACATAAAGTCAGCTAGATAGCAGATCGATTATGAGACAACAGATCCCTGGGCGCACACCTGTAAAAGGGCCTCCGCCAAAAGTGACAAAATCCTGTGCGCAATCTCTTTGCCTTGAGCAGTTGCACAGTGTATTGGTTCACCCATCTGCTATCGCATCACAGTTGAAGTTGTTTGCGCTGAAATGATTCCTATAGACATTTCAGAACATTACAGAAGAACTCTGTGGGATGTATTACCGGTGAAAAACCTTGTGAATGTTTAAGAGAACAACAAACATGCTCCTGGTGCTCCACTGTGATAACTACCGTTTCTTCTCTTAGGAGTAGCCACAGACACACATCTTGTCACCAGTGATGATCTTCCACATAAAGGATGAATCAGTTCAGCTGCTGACCAACACAGAATATGATATTTGCACTCTGCTCCAGTTGGTGGTCCATGGTGACATCGCAAATGTGCACCTACAAGTGATCACCAAAACATGTCCCACTGGTCATAGTGCAATGCCATCCTTTCACCTGACTTGTGATCATCATTCACACATGTTATAAACCTGACGTGCTCAATGCACCACAAACAGTATTGAAACTTTTTGATCGCCTCTCATAAAACATCTATGTTAATAATAGTTGACGTAAGGAAGTAAGATATAGCAGTTTGCCTGTAGCGCTGTGCTGCTACATTTATAACTTGTTGAACCAGGGATGTTTATTGTGTAAAATCCATGCATTTATAGTCTGCTGAACCCAGAATTGAAATTTTTTTTGCTAGTACCTGCCTGGTTCTTTATAAAAACTGAGCAACTGCAACATATTTTAATGCACATTGATCTGAAGTAACTGCTTTCACTTTATAGCCGCAGAGTACTGAGCTCACTCTGATTCTCGGCTTTTAATATTTTGTCCTTGTGTTTTCACACTTGAGCGTAGGTGGAATCAGACTGTGTGTAATGTGTTATTGGCCCTGTGGGGAAATGGTCGGAGTTTTTTCCTGCCTGGTTTTGTCCCCAGTGCACCCTGGGATTGGCCAGCTCCCCATATGTATGTTAAAATGAATAAGTGTGAATGGAGTGAATGAATGAATGATGCAAGCCGACACATTCTGCCTCCAAGTCCTGATCACTACTGGAGCACTCCATTGATTGTGAGCGACACTTTACTTAAAGGTTCAGCAGCTAATTTTTCAGGTTGAATAAATCCAACTTTCTTTGTGTTCAAGGGCAGAAGATATGATGAAATCGCCAGAAACTGCTCGGCGGTGAGTAGGTGTGAGGTTTGTTCGGTGTCAGTGCGGGTGGAGAGCTGGCAGAGTGTTTCCCACACAGTCATGCAGAGTCAGAAAGCCTTTAAATATATATATGTTTTACCTTTTGTTCTTAGAAGTTCGATGCACTCAAACTGGCAAACAGCTCTTAGGAATATTCGAAATGCACATATGTTTCTTGTATTTTAGAAGCTGTAGGTAATATGTGTTTGTGTGGAGTTTAGCTGGAGGCGGTTTTTGGAGGCATGTTGCCCACACAACATCTGATGCCTCCTTCCAGACTCTCAGTGGCTGAAATACATGTTTAAAGTAGTTTTAGATGTACAGCAGCTACATAAAACTAAATAATGACTATTTTAGTGCTTCAAGACTGACTTACAAACATGTCTTCCTTATTAAAATGTCAGCAAATGCACAGTATTTAAGCACATCTGTTACTTTTGGTTGCTTTCAGTCTTTTCAGTAACTGCTTGTTATTTGTAATTCTTATGATTCATCACTTTGAACATGTTTTTTTTGCAGCAAATGTGCTTTAAATTGTAAGATTTGCGGACAGGTTTCTTAATTGTATATAAGCATTTAAGACCTAATCCTTCATTTAAGAGCAAACTGATGAGCCAAAGCCACATTTAGTGTCTAATATTGGATTAAAGTAGCTCATTCTGTGCCACTTTAACACTCATCCTAGCATGAAATGAGGATTTAAATAA
Source organism: Chromis chromis (assembly GCA_900302755.1). Lineage (NCBI taxonomy): Eukaryota > Metazoa > Chordata > Actinopteri > Pomacentridae > Chromis > Chromis chromis. The sequence continues at coordinate 4,631 of OMNN01099002.1, read as the reverse complement.
TAAAAATCATCTTTCATCATGTAATTATTTCATATCACACATGAATTATATCATGAAATGTTATGTTTAATGTGGAGATGATACTGTAGGTAATGCAGGAATGAACCTTTTTATGCATCCCATCTTTCTGTGTCTCTGCAGATGAGATTTAAATCATGCACAAACTAATCTTATTTTCTAGGAGATTAAATCCAATCACATATTTAACTCTGTCAGTGTGTTAAACTTGTTTGTTGGCTGGTTTTCACTACCTGAGTCATGTCTGGCTGCTGCCATCTGCTGTCTGCTGCAGCCAAACACAGTAGCTTCAACAGGCTGCACACAAAGGTCTTCTAGGAAATTACAATAATAAAGTATGTGCAGTAATTGTTTAGTAACTTTTCAGGGTCAAAAGTTGTTTTTCCTAGTTCTGTTTCTCAGATTGCACCAAAAGCTTAATTTTCTGACCAGATGGCAACTATAAGGACAACTCACATTACTAATCAAAAACTAAAGTTAAACATAATTATCCCCTTCTTTTTCTATTGCTGAGTTGTATATTTTAATGTTGAAACATGCCACCCGGGGACAGTAATCATAATCTGCGCTCCTCTATAGCTTTAGAATTTCAGCAGCCCTCCAGATAACAGATGGGACATAACCGCCTGCTGCTACAATGCAGCAGTTAATGGTTTTAGGGGTGATTAACAGCTTGCGGCCTCTGATCATAAACATGCTGATGGCTGCAGAGTGTTTCACTCAGCACGGCATCGCTTCAGGTACCAGCCTCAGTCCATCCTCAAGACCACGAACGACAGACGACATGCAGGTTTACACGTATACTTAGAAAACACTAGAGCACAATATAGAGCCTTACCCGTCTTACCTGCTGTATATTCAACAATAAGTCCTTCTTTCAGTTAAAACAGAAAACATAAAGAGATATCTAATATAAACTGGAATAAATAATTAATAATGTGGAAAACTTAGGTCATGGTGTACTTTGCATGATCACAAGGATGTGCTGAATATGTACTTTTGAGCTTTGATATTTCAGTTGTACTTTGCTCTAATTTGTCTCTCCTTTTATTTATTTATTTAACTTTACTAAAAGGCTTGTTCAGTTTAAGAATCTTTGCAAGTTGTCAAAACAGGCAGTGGCAAAAATTCGTAACTTACAGACATAAAACAATTTGGATAAAGAGTGCATTAGAGAATCATAAAATGGCAACGGTCAGTGTACTATAATAACATTAACATCTGATCCTAGATTTATATAATCAAATCGGCTCATTAAAAGTCAAGTGTGTTTGCAACTAAGCGGGTAGCATACATGAACGCAACTTTTCCCATTTAGTACCAGTTCTGAGAACACACAGTCAAAAAAAGAACACTTGTTAACAGCTTTTAATTGTACTTTTGGAACATTCATCCATCCATTATCTGTACACCGCTTAATCCTCTGCAGGGTCGCGGGACTTTTGGAACAATTTACTGATATTTTACAGATTTTCCCCGTTTTGTGAAATTCTAGATAATAACTAATAAAATCACAGAAGAAAGTATTAATTTACATGTTAACCATAAAAATAACAGGCCAAAACTGTAAATAATGTCACATCAAAAATGTGTATTTAAACAAATGGTTATTTGTTCTTTTACAATGACTGCCTGTAACATTACACTATTTTTACTGTATTTAAATCAGCAAAAACGCTATTTTACAGATATTTGCTCTTATTTCAAAGAAAAATATGGATATTACAGGTTGAATTTTTTTTTTAATGTTAAAAATAAAATAAAATAATAAAAACAAGCTGGTACTGAACATAATGTCCACATAAAAAATCTGAATTTTTACGATTGTAATTTGTTCTTCTACACTATTTGGCTGAGTTTGATCAACTAAAAATATCATTACCTCAGATATTTCCGGAGGGTGTTATGTTTATAATTTGTTGCAGTATTCCACCGTTTTTAACATATATTTTTCAGGTGCCTTTGCTGCCAGATTTTTACTGTTGTGTACAGATTTTCCCTCTTTTTACAAAGCAGAAATAAGTCCTGAGAGCAGAGACAATAGCTTCCTGTACTTTTTTAATGGTTATAGATCCGTATATATGAAGGAAGTAGACCAATAATAGCTTTATAAATGAGAACATGCCAGTGCTTGAGTCTACAAGTGAACAAGCATTAGACAGACCAAACTGGAGCTTGTGATATGCATTAGTGATAATTAAGATTTCTAATAACCCTCAGTGCTCCGTGGTATCCACTGCATGAAAGCAATATGAGGAGGAAAAACACACACCAATCACAATTGATTGGTGTCAAGCCCAGGTTGCAGCAATGGTGCCTCAGCAAAGTAGTGATGGGGGAATTGTTTAAGTGTAACATTTACAAGCAGGAAGGTGAGAACTGTCATTAAAATGAATAATTAATCAAAACAACCAATTATTATTTATCCATTTTGCCATTTTCAGTGTGCAGATTGCTGGACGGAGGTTGTTATCGTTTCCCGTAGGTAAGAGGAATTTGACAGCGGTTACACACAGATAGACGAAATGCAGGTCAGATATGAGCAAACTCCTCAAGTCCAGCTGGCTGAGTCATTTTATTCTGCTTTTAAGATTCTCTTTCGCCATCTTTTGTAGTTTGAAAAGTCCTGGGACAACAGGAACACGTTCAGTTTGTTTAAGAGAAACTTCTGCTCCGACGGCAGGCCGTTAGACCCGAAATATTCCACTTTGACTGGGTCCGAGTTGGACATGGGGATGTAAAGGCACAGACCGAACATGTTTATCTGTGGTAAATTAACTGGAGCCAAACATGCTTTAAGTGCCTTAAACCTGCATTCTGTCTAACAGCCAGCAGGGGGCGACTCCTCTGGTTCCAAAATGAAGTCAAACTGTTTAGAAGTCTATGAGAAAATGAACCTACTTCTAACCCAATTTGTGACATCAGTAAACATTTTTTGGTTATTTGATCAGGAAAATTATTTGGGGAACTAGAAACAGAGATCCACAGAGCTAATTAATATTTACAATATGTAATGCCCTGATCTCCATCTTTATGATAATCTCTGGGCATCCCTATTTGTACATTTGGATTAAAACTGGAGAGACACCCAGGACTTTAACAGCGACATCATGCCATATCAGGTATTCTGCATTAATTATGAAAAGAATACTTCCCCAAAACCATCCACCACACTCACACTGACACAGTACTGACCCTGTTCATATGTAGAAGTACTCTGGTCTGGTCTGACCTGGTCTCTCATAATTATACTTCAGCCAACTACCATTAGAAGATACAAACCAGCAGAGTAGCTCTGTGGTTTGCTGCGTTGTGTTGAAAACCACAGCCTGAATATTGATTAATGGGGCTTTAATTACTAGAAACATGACATCATATCCTACTATACTCATTTACGACAGACAAACACATTGAAAAGACAACAGTTTTCCTTAGTGCATGTTAGACGGTGACCACCAGAGATTCTCCGACAGCCCTCATATCTCTCTGCAGCTTATCGTCCGACTCACATCCTGCCTGTCTCCTGAGCTCTAATGCACGGAGGAGGGGATCATCTGGAGGAAAAAAAAGCTTGTATGTCTCTTGCTAGTCATGTAAACATTTGCAAACCCCACAGAAAATCAATAGCAGAGAGGAGAATTTCCAGTAACTCTGCGTCTGTGCATGCAGCTTGTCTTACAGCGGAAGCGTGAGCTGCGGTGACACAAACATCCAGAGCCATGAAATGAAATTCGGTCTGGATGCTCGCTGGGGTTTGACCAGTCATCTTGTGGGGGCCTAAATTTAGCTGCTCAACAGGGTAAAGTTCTGTTAAAAAATCTGCCTGGATTAGCGCTCGTAAAGCTCCACTAATCAATAATTTTCCCGTTAACAGTGAATCAAATGGCCATGTGTAATGTGAGAGGAGTGAACTGAACTGACAAATCTACAGAATTTTGGTTGTAACTAATATTAGCAGCAGTTTATTGTGCCAAAAACGGTCAGGTGCTTCTTTGTTAGGCTGGCTTGATGTGCAAGAATCAACCATCTAACAGACTAATAGACCTGAACCATGTTTTCCAAAAGCATCTTAAAGCCAGGATGAGAAAGTCTCTGGGCTCAGTTTATCTCACTCTTTAGACAGTTTCAGGAGACCATACTGTGAACCATTTTCAATATTTAGAATTATCCTTTCAGTTTCTGCACTACCATAGAATCAAGCCTCTTTTCGACCGGAGGAACTATCCCCCGGAACTAGGGTCTTTTTGAGGAACTACGTGCGTTTCGACCAGATTTACCAGGTAAATTCGTAGTTCCGGGTAAATAATCTACCCCGAAAAAAGTACCTACTAGCGGTTATGTACTTTCTGAAGGTCCAGGGACTTTTGAGGCGGGGCCAGCAGCGCCTGCAGGTCTGAACATCTGATTGGCCAGGCTCTCAAAGCGTAGGCAACGTTTGATTGGCCAGGCTCTCAAAGCGGCCGTGCAAAATATAACAAGCGCCATGTTTAAAGAGTGCAGCTGCAAGCGAGTTGTTTCCATTCTTTATCGTGCTGTGAAGAAAGATGATAGAAGATATGGACTCTGGAAAGAAAACGTCTGACCGCTGGACCGACGAGGAGGTGCAGGCCTTG
>OMNN01099001.1:0-23139 GCA_900302755.1 Chromis chromis | reverse complement strand
CACCGTACTACAGGTATATCATACTAGTGGCATGATCTATTCTTTACTATCAAGACTTCTAACATTCTGATGTCCAACCTGTCTTATTCTTACTTACTTAGTTTCGACTCTTTGCTTTCTGTGTGTTTGTTTGTTTGTTTCTTCTTTTGCTGTTGTTTCTTTCATCTAACATAACATAATAACATACTGCCTGTCTATACTCTGCCCTGTTCGTCTTGTTTCGTCCTGTCTATCCTTTGTCTCCCCCCCAATTCACTAATTCACTGAGGTGTAGCACTGCCCTCTCTGGCACAAGATAGGAAGACCCAATAAAGAATACCAGCTCAGTTTCCAGGGAGGGTTGGTGATGGTCACACGAATGCACTAAATATCAAAATATTTAGCTGCAAGACAAAACATGCATCAATCTCATTTAAAGTTGACACCAAAAATAAGACATGCTGGAGGACTGCAGTTTGAGACCCCTGGACTGAATGCTTCAGTAGCTCTCATGTGCTTTTTAGCTCTTGTTTTTTATTGTGGATTCTCAGTGAGACAATGTATCTGAAGAGAAGCTGCCTCTGTACTCCCAAAACCAGAATCTGTCGATGTGCATGGCAAAGTGACAGCTCTGTCTGTTGGGATGCTTGTTTGGACCACAGAAATGGCTTCATGGGCCAAAAAAACGTCAAGACTCCTGAGTCTCCTGAGAGCAAATCTGAACAATCCTCAGCATCCTGCTCCCAGCTTCCAGCCTGTGGTCAGCCGAGGTGTTCGCTGCTTCCGAGCCGCCGCGCTGCGTTCACTTCCCCGGGTCGCGTCGCTCCTCAGAGGGGGGCTTCGTGCAGCCGAGCTAACGAGGCAGTCGGCTCGTTAGCTGCTAATTGAGCGGTCAGCGCCAAGACCGGAGTGCGCCATCTGTTTGTCACAGAGGAACATCTTGTCGCTTCGCGCCCGTCGACAGGCCCACTGTCTCCCTCCGTGGTGTGATATTAATAGCTTGAGCCTCACAGACGGAGCGAAATGAAGAAAGAAGACGACAAATAAAGTGAAGGAGCAGGAGGGGTGTGGGGGGGGGAAACTAAAAGGCCTGCAGAGGAAGAATCTGCCAGGTCCAGTTAACCCCGACAGGAAGCAGCATGTCAGGGAGACTCTAAATAAAATACTGGAAATAATGTCTGATTTGAAGTCCTTAAATGATCTTTAAGACATTTCACATTTTTAAAGTTAACTCGCAACAGAAGTCCTTTTTCAGAGCTTATTCTAACCTGACTTTAACCCTTTAAGTCCTAATGCATCATCGGCGACACGTTTGGAATGCCGTAAATGTCACCGTTTGTGCTATCGGGAAAAAATCAAACGGTTTCTGAAAGTTGAGACGTTGTGCTTTACAGCCAATATGGTGTCATTATGGTAAATTAATTTGTGCCCCCCCCAGGAATCCGCTGGATGAAATTACCGTAAAATTACCGTAATGACACCATATTGGCTGTAAAGCGCAACAACATTGTCATTACGGTCATTATGGTAATTTCATTCGTGCCCCCCCCCAGGAATCCGCTCTATGAAATTACCGTAAAATTACCGTAACTCTTATAATAGACAGTAAATCGTAATAACTGCCAGATATTGACCGTTTCTTCTGAAAATATGGGCACAAGCACTCACAGGACATTTTCTTACCTTTTTGTGATCAAAATAAGAAAAAAATACCAGGCGGACATTTTGAGGCTCAAGTCTTAAAGGGTTAAGGGTGGTGAAATTGTCTAGTAAGGGCATTTAAGACTGCATTATATGTATCAGATGAGTAGAGTCATGTTTGTTTAGAGATGGCTGGTCTAGTTTAACACTGATGGCTTCCTTCACTCCTTCCTCAGAACATTTGTCTTCTCTGTCCAGAATGTGGGCATTGCCGTCCTCAAAGGAGTGTCACCTATCCTTATAGATGCTGATTGACTGCTAAGTCTGGTCCTGAGGAGCTGCTCTCCTGTCTTATCTCATGCACTTGTAGAGCGATCGTTTAGTCTCCCCCATATAAAAGTATATATGCTGCGATGGACTCCATATTCAATATTGGACTTGTGTTTGGGTGATTTGTCCTTGGGGTGAATCGGTTTCTGTCTGATGTGCACTGGTATGATGTGTTTGGAGAAAATCCTTCTAAGGTTTACAGAGAAAGGAGTCTGACCAGGTACTTGTAACACAGTCTCCTCCATCATCCATCATCTGACAGTTTCACAACCATTCACACCTCAAGGCATGTGAGTCGTAGGTAACAGGCCATTAGTCAATCATTTTGGGGCTGACAATATATATACTTGATAATCCACATAAGTCTCTCTAGATGAGAGCTGACATGTCTTCAAGAACCAAAATAAGAGGTTCAGTAACCTTCTACTGAAACACTTTGGATCACCACGACCGGGATGACTGAGAATCTAAACCAGGGATGCCCAATCCTGGTCCTCGAGGGCCCCTATCCTGCATGTTTTAGATGTTTCCCTCTTCCAACACACATGATTCAAATGATCAGCTCATCATCAAGCTCTGCAGAAGCCTGATAACGATCCTGATCATTTGAATCAGGTGTGTTGGAAGAGGGGCACATCTAAAATATGCAGGATAGTGGCCCTCAAGGACCAGGGTTGGGCACCCCTGATCTAAACAGACATGACTCCTGTATTTCCACTGTTTACTTCTCAGTTGTTGTGACAGAAGATGAAATGAATGAGAGTGTGCTTGGTTGTCTGTCTCTATGTGTAGCCCTGCAATAGACCGGTGACCTGTCCAGCGTGAACCCTGCCTTCGCCCGAGTCGCCTGGGATAGGCTCCAGCTCCCCCGCGACCCTCCAGAGGATTATGCGGTGTATAGATAATGGATGTAGCTACACTACCCATACAGCTACTGTAGCTGATTTCATGTACCAAACGCTATCATGGTGTGGCCCAGTGCTGGTATCTGTGGTCAAAACAATTCTACAATTCTACAATTTCATTTAACAGACACTTTTATCCAAAGCGACGTACATCTGAAGGTAGATATAACACAAGCAAGGATCTAGGTAGGTAGGCAGGGCAGCATTAAGGACCTTGCCTAAGGGTGACTCTGACTGGGATTTTAACCACCGATCTCCCATGCCAAGATCAGGGGTGTTAGTCACACCGACACAAACAATCATACTAAAATAATCCTGATTTATCACGAGTACACATTACGAGAACAACATAGTGGCTAGCTAGCTAGTTTGCAGACTTCATCTTCTTCCTTCTGCACTCTCTGATGTAACCAAGATGAATCGCACAGTTACACTGAACCAAGCAGATTACAGATTTCCCTGGAATTGATCGGTAATGGAAACATTTGGGATAATCTAAGTACACAAGCCAACAAAATATACAGTATAGAATTGGTCTGGTTGTTTTTAGACATTTTCATGCAGCAATGACGCCTATAATACCTTTAATGCAGGTTTAAGCAGAACTGAATATGTAAATCTTTCAATCAAGCTAAAAAAAACAAAAAAAAACTGCTGGACTGATATTGATACGACATTATTACAGTAGATGCTTTGAGGATATGGTTTCATTCAGGTGGTTTATTTTGCCCTCAGATTCTCAGATTCTATTTTCAGTCATGGCAAAGTGCATAAATCATAGATAAAGAATACGGTGCAGCACTCCAATTTAAGTTTTTATTGCCGTGTAGATGATTTGGGCAAGATGCCATCTTTCAGCATGCATTTCAGGCAATAATAGTGTCAAACCTCAATTAATATTCATAAATCGACAATACAACCATGCACACAGCTGTGTCAAGAATACCATCCCTCATGCACTGATTCACTCCCACTCCCTGAGACAGTGGCTTGAAGAAGAGCTAGAGGCTCTCCGCAAACTGCTTTCTGGGTAATAATTTCTTTTTAGGGCTGAGAAGAAAAAAAATAACACATAGATTCATAATAATTTTATGACCCACTCAGACGGGGAAAAAGTTGGTCCTCCAGCTACAAAATATTTGGGAAGCTTACTAAGAAATTCACTTGATGCTGTCTACGGTATATTCAAACTGGTGGTAGAGAAAAGGGCAAGGGCAAACTGGACTGAGGGAGGGAGGTGAGTGATGGCAGGACGAGGAAGAGGAAAGAGGACATCGACCAGGTTACAGAAGTGGCACTCCTGGCAATGCCGCAATTGCAGTATTTTTTAAAAATTCAACATGACAAAAAGATATTTTTAGAGCTGTGTTTATCATAGTTAACCTCAAGGCCTTCTTTTTGTGTGCGTGTCTATATGTCTTTCTTGTGTGTGTCAATAACACACAGACAAGACAAGAAACGTTTTCTGTATGACGCAGTGTAATGCAATGTCTCTTCTTAAGCAGAGCTCCAACAAGACTAAAGGTGCAGATAGTGGCCAAAAACAGATGCACATTGTGAATGCACACGGTTTTGTTTATCAGACATTGGCTGTCTATATAGGCTTACATGTTCATGTTTGTTAGCATGTATGGTCTGCACAGACATGCAGATCAGAAAAAGCCCTTGTGGGCACTCAGATGCAGAAACTAAATTACATTTACGAGTCTAGGCTGCACTATGCACAGCAGTACATGCTAATCCCTGCATGCTTACAGTGCCAATGCTAACAAACAGTTTATTATGCTCATAACACCATAAGGAGTCGGTGTACACTGTCAGAACTGCTTGTTGGATGTTTGGACACCTTTCCCCTACATCTACCCTGAAGTCTGTGGGGTTTGGATAGAGTGTCTGATCATTTTCCTGACTTTCACATCAGGATTGGCCAGCTAAACAATTACTAACCCTTTCTGACACCGTGGGACAGAATGTCGTAGAGTATAGTAAGACCTGGCTGTGAGCTTAGTGAGTAGTATTGTCGAGGTCAATAGGAATGTAACTTTTGTGAGTATGTTTGATGGGACAATGGTGCTAAATAAAAAGTCAGGGTATTACTAAAGAGATTACAATTCATCCTGAAGGGAACATGTCTAAACAAAAGTTCGATTTTCCTCAATTTTCAACGTATTTCCCCCAAAACCACAAATGTCAACCTTAAGGTGGCACTGGAGTAAATGTCAGATGACCTCCAAAGTCATTAGGGTTTAGCGTCAGGAGACAATGAATGACAAAACTTCACGACAATCCGTCCCATATAGCTGTTGCTAGTAGTAGCAGTAGTGGTAGGATGATCAACCAGACCGACACTCCAACCTATGACATTGGTATAATCTAACCTTTATTGATCCCCTTGGGGAAATTCCTTCTCTGCATTTGACCCATCCTATTCAAAGTTATCCTTAACTATACATACTAGGAGCAGTGGGCTGCCGCGGTGCAGCACCCGGGGAGCAGTCAAGGGGTTAAGGGCCTTGATCAAGAGCTGACAGTGGTGGTGACTGGGACAAGGGGTCACTCTCACTTTCCCACCTCAACCTCTTGCCACTCTGGGAGCTCGAACCGGCAAGCCACTGGTTACAAGTTTGCTTCACAAACCACTAGGCCACCACTGCCCCCCGTATCTTTACAACCACTTGACTGGTCTGCCTGATGACTACCAAAAAAATGAAGAATCATAACAAGACAATAACAAAACTAACATTTGCTTTATTCTGCTGTTTCTGTATTTGACTGTATTATCTTGAACATGGTATTTAAAAAGATGCAAAAGACAACCCCCCCCAACATTATCCAGTGTTGTAGCTTGGCCAGGGAACAAAAAAAAAACTAAAAAACATGAACCAGCAAAATAAGGTAATGAGGGAAGAAATTGAACTGAGAGCACATGAATGCTGGGTGCTTAAAGAGTACAGGATTTATTATACTTATTGTCACATTACCATTATTACTATAGTGTGTTTACATTTTCTTTTTCTCCTGGTACACAGATTAAATGTTGGTTAACCTATTAGACTACAGCTCTGGCATGTAAAACTGACAATGGCTTCAGGCTATTAGGTCCAAACTTATAGAGTTTCTTCACCGGTGCTTAAGAGATCTTTACCATTAATTAAACGGCTGATAACGTCTGATACAACCTTTGCCAGACTCGTTCAAAAACCTGACTTCACTTCCTTTTATTTTACCGCTGCATCATAAAATGTGTTGAGATTCTTACACAAAACATCCCATTTGAGACACACTGAAACAGAGCTCTTCTCACTGGTGCAAAAACATAACTGCAAGAACATTTATTTTTGACAACTCTATGGGCTTATTGACAATAGCATGCAGCATTACGGGATGGATGTAATGAGGAGAGAACTTCTGCGATGGAGTATTTTGCCAATCTGTCCTCCTTGCCACTCCTGTCATATGCTACGCTGCTCTTTGACATTTTAAAGCGGTTTGTTATCTTTAATCACAGAAACCCTGCAGGAAAAGTCTGTCTCTTCTAATAGTGGGGTGCAGAGTGTACGTATAAGAGTGAACACGTGTGTGTCTATATGTGCCTGTGACTGTGGGTAAACTGTAAGTAAATTAACAAGGTGTTCTTGCTTCACACTGAATGTGACATAAACCACACATAAGTAAAGGCACTGTTAAAAGTTTAAGACCCGATTCAATGAAAAACTAGTATTTAACCTTGTTAACATGTCCATATGGTGTGTTTCATATGCAGGAAGACAAATCATGAGCAAATTAAGCAGTCCATGCCATGGCTGAGCGATTCCACCTTGAAGCTGCAGTGACTTTAATGCGGACAGAAACAGGGATTCAGACTTCTGGTGTTTCATACATACCGAACCTGAGGTTGAACTTGAAGGGTGGAGCTTTCTGCTTCATTACTCTTCTGCAGAATTGGCTGAATTACTCTGATATTACAACTTGTGTAGCGTAAAATTTAAGCCGGTTGACTGTTTGAAGGAATTATTTTCATTGACAAAAATCTTCAAAATATGTCATTTCAGGGGCAGTGGTGGCGCAAAAAGTTTCTGGGCTACTGATCAGAAGGTCAAAGGATCAAACCCCAATGCGAAAGGCCATTGTTGGGCCCTTGAGCAAGGCCCTTAACCCTTTAAGACCTGAGCCTGAAAATGTCCGCCTGGTCTTTTTTTCTTGTTTTGACTACAAAAAGGTCAGAAAATGTCCTGTGAGTACTTGTGCCTATTTTTAAGAAGAAACTTTCAATATCTGGTAGTTATTTACGATTTACTGCCTATTATAAGAGTAATTTTACAGCAATTTCATCCAGCGGATTCCTGGGGGGGCACGGATGAAATTACCGTAATGACCGTAATGACAATGTCGTTGCGCTTTACAGCCAATATAGTGTAATTACGGTAATTTTACGGTAATTTCATCCAGTACGAATGAAATTACCGTAATGACACCATATTGGCTGTAAAGCGCAACGCCTCAGCTTTCAGAAACTGTTTGATTTTTTTCGGCACAAACGGTGACATATTTACAGTATTCCAAAGTGCGCTAGCCCAAGTGTGTTGCCGATGACGCACTAGGACTTAAAGGGTTAACCTTTACTGGGATATGCGAAAACAACATTTCACAATACTATAAGAATGTATTTGTGACAAATAAAGGTTTCTTCTTCTTCTATTGTGATACACAGACATGACTTTTCAGGGGTTTCATCAACAACCAGAGAGGGACTTTAAGCAACAGAAGAAGAAACTTTTGCTGAACCCACTTACAGGCTATCCATAATTTAAAGCCACTGATACTGAAGTAGTAATGTTACCTCAGCCCGTTCATGCATAAGAAAACACGCTCTGTGCCCAAGTAAAAAAAAAAAAAAAAGACATGTCTCACCAACCTCAAATTCTGATTCTGTTATTCACTCTCTAAAAGTTGTGGTAGAATGTTTCAGATCTCTCTCTGGAATGGTGATGAGGACACAGAAACGTCTTGTATTTAATAATTCTCCTTTCGTGGTGAAGAGGGAGCTAAGCCAGAAGAGAAGGCCGTCCATTTACCAGTCAATCTACGTTCCAACCCTCACGAGCTTTGGGTCATGACCGAAAGAACAAGATCCCGGATACAAGCGGCCGAAATGAGTTTCCTCCGCAGGGTGGCTGGGCGCACCCTTTGAGATCGGGTGAGGAGCTACTTCACAATACCAGACAGGTTCTATTTAATTCAGTTCAATTCAATTCAATTCAATTGTATTTATATAGCGCATATTTACAACACATGTCATCACATAGCGCTTATCATCATAATGAAGAAGAAAACAGAAAACCCAACAATCCAGAAATTGCTTTTGGATTCCCTATGAGCAAGCAGTCCGCGACGGTGGGAAGGAACCAAAAAACCCCTAGGATAGGGAGGGGGGAAAAAAACCTCCGGCAGAACCAGGCTCAGGGAGGGCGGCCATCTGCCTCGACCGGTTGGGCTGGGAATGAATAGAATAGAATAGAATGCCTTTTATTGTCATTACATCACATGTAATGAGATAGAGAGCTGCCCCATGAAAGTACAAATATAAGAATATCCAATATGTACATAATGTATATACAAATAAACATTAAAAAAAACTATAAGATTATAAAACAGTCCACATACACTCAATATCAATATTTTTTTTATTCTTTTTATTCTTTAGATTTATTTTTGGCCTTTCATGCCTTTATTAGATAGGACAGTGGATAGAGACGGAAACGGGAGAGAGTGGGGAAGGACATGCGGTAAACGCCCGAGGTCAGAATCGAACCCGGGACAGCCGCTATGCCTTAGCACTTGGGTCACGCGACATAACCGTTAGGCTATCGGGGCACCCATCAATACCAATATTAATGTAATATTGTGCCAGCATATTGCATGATGCATCAGTGAATTTCACATTGCCCAATATATTGCACCAGTAAAGAAAAAAAATAAATAAAAATTGCACAACAGTGTATTGGTTTTGTAGATTAATGCATGTGAGAGTTCAGGGTGGTTATGGCTTTGGGAAAGAAACTGTTCTTACGTCTATTTGTGGAGGATTTTTTGAAGATGAGGGTGGAGGGGATAGCAGGAGAGTGATGTTTAGATTCAACAAACCTGGCAGTAATCATATGTGAGTGTGGCTGGTGAGACTGAACCCAACTGCCAGATGAATTTGGTCATTTAGTAGATTGGTAGCTAAGGGTGCAATTACTTTTTCACATAGGGCAAGATGGGCTGGACAGTATTTTTTATTCAAAACAGTAAAATCATCATCTAAAAACTGTATTTTGTGTTTTCTTGGGTTATCTTTGTCTTACATTAAAATTAGCTTGATGATCTGAAACATTTACGTGTGACAAACGTGAAAAAATAGAAGATTTCTGGCAAATACTTTTTATACTGAATTTTTGTTTGGTTCCTTCCCACCGTCGCGGACTGCTTGCTTATAGGGAATCCAAAAGCGATTTTGGATTGTTGGGTTTTCTGTTTCCTGTATTGTTCTTCCTTATGATGATAATTGCTATGTGATGACATGTGTTGTAAATATGCGCTATATAAATAAAATTGAATTGAATTGAATTGAATTTGACTAAAACCGCATTGCATCAAAATCGCTCACTCCACCTTTAATAGGTTTTTGTCTGATTTAAGGAGGAAAATGATTCATTTGAGATTAAAATGACCTATTGCTGACTATAAAACCAAACCCTAACCCTAAAATAAGTATCCATATCAAGAGAGACTTAAATCTGACTAAACTAATGAAGTTCATGTCCAGACTGAGACTGAATCTAAATTTCGAAGTTAAAATTGGCGCACACGAGTAGACACAGTGTCTGTTTGGTAGGACAGCTGCAGCCACTAATAAACTCTTGTGACAAGCTTCATCCACTTCTCTCTCAGTTATTACTTCTTTCTATCAATTAACCTTTAAGCTCTCTCTACCTTCACAGACGCATTAATAGAGGACCGAGGAACGGGTGTGTAAAACCAAATAAGTGTGGCAAGCCAGTCTCCATTTCCGGGGCTGAAATAATCAATAGTCTATGAATATTCTGATCAGAGTAACCAGGCCTGAGAGAAATGTCAACGTTTAGTCTGTAAGAGCTCCTAACTGAAGAGACAGAGGAGGAAAACTGAAGCAGAAATCACACGGGAGAGAGGAAAATATAGAACTTGAGTAGGAGATAGAAGAAAAAGGCTTATGGAAGCTGGTTCTTTCTGCTTGTTTTCCACAGCAGATTTTTATTACGACTGATTGAACACGATCTCTTTATTTTCCCCATTACAATATAAAAACTACAAGACAATTAAGAAGGTTGCGATCAATACTCTAGCAGATTCGTGTGAGGAATAAGATATCAATAAGTTGCTATATTCTTTTTTTTTATTTTACCTTCCAACCAAAAAGTATCACAAACACTTTGTTATCTGTAATAGTTGTCTGTGTATGGCAGCATCTGCACAAAATACAGCTTCCAACATGTGGTGCTCTGTTGCACTCATTCTCCTCAAAGAGACCAAATCCAACATAGATTTACCAGAAACATTAAGATGAATTTATGCTGACGGAAATCAGAGAAATGTAAAGCTAAATATCTCCTCCTCTTTCATCTGAGCCAGGCTTACAGTCAGATATTAATGTTCTTTTTCCCCACTTATCACATTTCAATTGCTGATATTATGTTCGCGGTGATAGATTACCTTTACCGGATGATTCAGAGGTCTGCACGGTGGTTGTTGCCTTTTTTGGAATCGATTACAGATGAATAAGTCCAAGTGGTTTAGCATGTGTTTATCCATGCAATACCTGACAATAATAATAATAAAAAATCCAAAAGCATAATCACAGCTGAACAATAGAATAGTAATATATATATATACACCAATCAGGCACAACATTCCGACCACTGACAGAGGAAGTGAATACCATTGATCATATTGGTACTATGTGGTGTTCTGATGGAAAACCTTGGATTTTAACATCCTTGTTGATAAGACTTAGACACCCAAATAAACATTGTCCCAGAACAAACACACTCCCTCATGCAAATGGCAATCCCAAATGTCACTGGCCTACCCCCGCAGGAAAATGCACCCCACCACATGGCAACAACATCAACCAATCAGGAACATCTTGAGGAACATGACAATCGCCCAAGATGTTGGTTTGACCTCCAAACTTCCTAGAGCCCATTCTGATCAAGCATCAACAGGATGCAGTGGAACAAGTTGGATTGACAGAGGCCCCACTGCACAACCCAAAGGATCCACTGCCAACGTCCTGGTGCCAGACCCCATAGGACACCCTGAGAGGTCCTCTTGTCCATGCCCAATGGTTCAGAGCAGTTTTGACCACATAAGGGGGACCAACACAATATTAGGCAGGTGGTCATAATGTTATACTTGATCGGTGTATATATATCACCTTTTGGTCCTTATGTAATGCTAGTCCATAGTAGAGATCTCTTAGTGTAATACTGTACTGACACAAGTCTCAGGTCTGTGTCTGCATGCGTTAACCCCATCTCCACAAAATTATGTTCCTGTACAACTGAACTGAATTGTCATTTACATTTTGAAAGAAACATTATTTTGTTTTGAAAAAAAAAAGTATTTTCTTACCTTTAAGGTTGAAGGAAGACTTCTGGTTTTCCAGGGCCATCCATATATGGATGCAGGAGTGGAGGATGGAGACATGAGTCCGCACAGGACCCCCACCTGGGAGACGGTGACTCGTTCGTGTTGCACATGGGACCATTATTCTTAGACTTAGGTTTTATTTTCACTCATTTATTTTTGGTTTTCCATCACTGTTTGGTTTGCTTTAGGCACCAAAACTTGTGGTTATGTTTAGGAAAATATCACGGTTTGGTTGAGACTTTCACAAATTATTAATTATTAAGTCCGTGTTGGAGGCATGGTTAAGTTTAGGCATTCAAATGACAACACAATACAACCCTTTCACTCCATGTTTGAGTCCTATCACTCGCCCCATCTCAGCTTAAAATGAGTGACAGTAAAGCAATATATCAGGAATCAAGTTTTTGCCCCCTGCTTAAGCCACTGGGAGGAGCCTCCTACTGTTTTATACTGAAGCAACCCGTGGAGACAGGTCACTTGGACTGCAGTACCGTGATGTCAAGCAGAGCACATTGTGGAGGTTCAGCTAGTAAAGGGCCACCATGACAAAGTCCTCTGTGACATGAGAGTTTATGTATTTGAGACAAACTAGGAATGACAAGAAGAGTGTTCCTCCCAGCAGTATATGTAACAATGCTGCCTTTATGGCACATATCATTTATCAGTTGACTAAAACAGCAACATCAGCACAGGACAAATGACTATCATGCTCAATATGTGTTAACAATTGATCAATCATTCATTGGCAATGCAACATTACAAAGAAAATTATTCAAAATCTGCATTCCTTGCCAGAAAAGTGTGCTCTCCCTTTGTGACACCTGTGTGACAAAGTAAACTAAGTATCGAGTCTGTCCTGTTATGATAAGTTAAAAAAAAAGCCTTGATTCTGATCTTTGAGATTGGCTTGTGACATCCCTACCTTAAAATAAATGGCAAAAAATAATTTGTTGACTGGAAATATGAGTGTAATTTCATTTCTGCATTATCTGCGGTTCGATTCCCAGCCAAAGGAGCAGTCTCTCTCTCTCTCTCTCTCTCTCTCTCCACTCTTACTTCCTGCTGCTCTTGAAAAAGCAGTCAAATGAAGGCAAAGTGCCAAAAGACTCTATTTGGGGTCGGTGCAGGTCAGTTGTTTCTAATTATCACTGGGTTTACTTGCAATATTGGCCGATCCTACTTTTAAGTCTTTCCACAGTTTCTGCACTTTTGTATCGTTGAGGTAAGGGAAAGGGATTGTGTTTATGACAAAAGCAATTACGCTAGGGTTAGGCAACTGAAACGCATTGTAAGACTGAAAAGACGAGTGTTAATTGCGGGTTTTTGACTTGCAGGTGGCCCTGAGCTCATGTCCTGTCAGACCATCAACCACTCCACCAACATGACA
The DNA here is from genome assembly GCA_900302755.1 of Chromis chromis. Classification (NCBI taxonomy): domain Eukaryota; kingdom Metazoa; phylum Chordata; class Actinopteri; family Pomacentridae; genus Chromis; species Chromis chromis. Next base: position 10,224 of record OMNN01099001.1, on the reverse strand, counting down.
CATCGGGACCCTTTCATTTCTGAGTAAATGAATGCTGTGAATAGATGGCAGGGTGGATCAGCACGTGTTCAACTTTTACCACAGTGCATCGCCATCTGGCAAGGTGCTGTGGCTGCTTTAGCACACGACTGATTTTGCTCTGAATGGCTGCCCTCTTTCTTGTTTGCTACATAAAGGGCACCCTATTCTCTCAATAGACCTAAATTGTGTGTAACAGGCTGATGGGCTGTTGTTTGGAGTGAGGTTGGCACTCCTCAGATCCTTCCCTAACTCTCTCTGATAGAGTTTTCTTTTTTGAAAATGAATTACTGCACATCAGATTCAGAGACGTTTATCATACGTCTGTTTTGCATCAAGTCCACCCAAAAAAAATTGTACGTTTATATTCTTGCCTATCAGCTAGTATGGATGAAAATGCAGTGGATTTTGGCTTCAGCAATCACCATAATCAGAATATACTTTGGGGCTATGCAAATACCCTCACGGGGATTCAGTATGTCTGATGAGGACTTGATACAATTCATTTGTAGGAATAAGAGTAATGCATAATCCCATCTGTATGAAAATGCAATCTAGAATCTGAAAGTGGGCTCGTTTAAAGATTTCTATGGCCTCCAGTGGTCTGGCTCACATCACCATTGGTTTTCAGCCAGAGTAAGCTATGTGAGGAAGTAGCTCCCACGGGATAGAAACATCATGACTCTCTCTGAGCTTTGCCACACTGAAGGACTCCAGCAGTATCCACTCTCATCTGTCATCACTCCACTTCATCATCAATGAAGAAACTACTGTAGCAGAATTCACAGCAGCCTCAATAACAACTGACTCTGTCTGCATTCAAAGAAAAGTATATCCAGGCTGTCACTGTGTCAAGTCTAATGAAGCTTTGAAAAAACTCCTTTCTCTCAGCTTTGCCTTCTGCTTTTCCACACTGTCAGAATTGCTTACAGACATACATTTTGATATCTTTCTGTATGGGTTGCTTTTGCCAACTTACTCCTGCCTATATGACACCAAACCATCTAAGATGTGTTGAAGCCATTTGAATACGACATCTGAGAGGCAAGAGTCAGCAACTAAAATGGATTGCTGTGAAATATTGTAATTCCCTTACCTTTGGTTTAGCCTGGCTATAAGATTGGAATGTTTGCTGTTTAGTGAATGTGTTGACTGCTATTGGATGGATTGCCATCAAATCTGGCAATCCATCCTAAAATGTTTCTGCTATACTCCGAGCTGTACTTTGTGTTCAATGCTACTTAGTAAACGTCTGCTAAGATGTTAACATTGCTATTGTGAGCTGCTAGCATGCTGACATTAGTATTTAACTGAAATGTATGTCACAAATGTGTACAGACTATATTTAGGGATGTCCCAATCGAGGCCAATAAATAATTTTTTTAACTAATCGGTATTGGCACAAACCTAAGCCCAATCCTTTGTTTACATCCACGGTCACACAGGGGTCATGAAGGGAGAGCACAGTTTGTGTGTTTTTAAGCATATTCATTATGGATTCAGCCTTATCAAGTAATTTTTGCTCATTTGATAACACAAATTGAGCACAGTGAACATTTGCCCTGTGCTGATGTTGCTGTTTTAATCCAACATCACATGATATGAGACACGAAAAGGCTCTGTTACAGATACCACTAAGATATAGGAAATGCTGTCCCAGTCAATCCCAGCTTGTCTCAAACACATGAACTCTGGTTGGAGGTCATTAAGAGTCACAGAACACTTTGTCATGGTGGCCCCTTGACCCCCCACAATGCTCTCTGCTTGCCAACACAGAACTGGCTGTAGTGCAAGTGACCGCCTCCTTGGGTCACCACAGCACCGAATTGTAAGAGTCTCCACCCAGTGGCACTACGAGGTACTACAACTAATCTACAATACTTAAAGTGTGTAATATCAAGGGAAAGTATATTGGACTGGCAGATACTAAATATTAATTGACTCAGATCAGATCACATTGATTGGGACATCCTTATTTGGAAGTGAGGACATCCAGACAAAGTGTCGGCATTTTGGCCAGTTATCACCAACAAATTTTGTTGCTTAAGAGTTAGGAACCAGTTTTAGAGTTAAAGTTGTATGCTAAATTAGGGTAAGGGTTAAGCAAGTAGTGATTATGGTTAGGGTAAGTCTCCAGAGAATTAATGTAAGTCCTCTGTCCTTTGAAGTGATGGAAGCACGGCTCTGTTTGTGTGTGACAATATGTTCCACAGCCTGAAGGGCACACTATTCTTTGGCTGGTTTCATCTCCTAAGTGATGTCACCATCCCCTCTCCATTTAATCTGAGTCTCTCTCCCTCTTCACATCTCTATCTCTTTCTTTCTTTATCTATCTCTCTTTGAAGCCAACACCTTTAACACTCCAGCTATCACCTCTTATCACAGAAAAACTGTCATAAAGAGAGTGCGGGATAATATCAGAGCATTTCTTGCTCATACACATCACTCTTTATCTACTGTACTCTTTGTGCTAGCTTGTTCACACACTCATCTATCTTCCTGGATATTTTTGTCGTCTTTTTGGTCCCTGTGACTCATCCCCCCCCCTCCCTCTCACCTTATTTTTTTTCAACTCACTTATTCCTTTGGCCTTTCTTTCTCCGGTAGAAAGCGCAATAGTTGAGTTAAATCATTACAGCGCTCTCTTTGCGTTTCTCTTCTCCTTGACCCCACTGTGTTTTCCTCCTGATTTCTTACATCAGCATTTTTACGCTGTTCGGTTCCCTTTTGTGAGGGGGCAGGGTTGGGGGTTGGAGTGCCAATCCCACAATCCCTCACTCCAGGGGTTGGGGGGTTGTGAAAGGGGAGTTCATCATCAGCGCACTGTCCTTCAAGAATCACTTCCTTCTCCTCAGAACCTGAGTCAGCACCAGATCACCTTTAGAGAAAAAGGTGTTAATGGACTGTGCTCATTTCAGAACACTTTGCACCGATGAGCCAGAATTGTGAGTGCAAAGACGTGCACAAACATACGTGTAACCATATACACGTTCAGACACACAAACCGAGCACCACTTTACTAAAGCATGAGGCACAGCGCAGGGACTGATCAATCACAGCCCTTCACAGGGGGGCTCATTTACACTTTTCTGCAGCACAACAAGGACTAACAGTACATGAATCAAACACTCACAATGGACACAAAAGAATTAAACAAGCCCAGGCATTAACATTAAATGAATTATCAAACAGGTAATTCCCTGATTTGGTACATCCAAGGGCATTTACCTGATTTGGCTGTGCTTTCCCCTGACAGACTGCTCTTAAGCAGGCACCATTATCTTAATCACCTTTGCTGTAAACGTTCGTAAAAGGAGAACAGGTTCATGAAAAAAACACAAAACAGCAAACATGTAGGGCAAGTTTAATTAAAAACTTCATTAGGAGCTATGTAATGATTTAGGCTAAGTTTTAAAACAAGTCATCTTTGTTTCAGCCATTAGGAGGGTGAAACCACTGCTTTTAGCAATATCACAGCAGCATGGGATGGCAATGTTCGTCTGTTTGTCGGTCATTGCATCACTTTTGCAATATCTTAACAACTTCTGGATTTGTGCCTGTAACTAACCACTCACTATTATGCCACTTGGCATTGGGCAATAGGCAGCGTACCTGTGGACAGGCTGCCAGTCAATCATAGGGCTACACACCAGTCACCACTGACCTAACTCTTTAGAGTGTGGGAGGAAAACCCACAGGGAGAACATGCAGTTCATCATTTGGTCAATGAATCATCATGTCACAACATCCTGGAGTTCAAGGTGATATACCCAAAAGTCTTACTGGGTCAACTATTAGTCCAAAACCAAAAATATAAAAGTGACAGTAACCAACAAGATAACAAAATCTTTCATTTGAAAGCCAAGAACCAGCAGACGCCTTATATTTGATCTTTTAAAAAGTCTGATTACGGTGAGTGGATTTCAAAAACAAATTCATTCAAGTCACTGTTATTTATGCAGCACATTTAAAGCAACAGCCATTCCACCAAAGTGCTTTCCAGTAGAAGAATTGATTGACATTATGAATTAAAGTAAGAAGTTTAAATATTGAGGTTACAATCCTACAGAGTTATTTATGTTGTGGGTTTACCTGAGTAATTCAAATATTAAAAACCAAAACCCTTAAAAAAAAATGATATAAAATACAACTTGAGCCATCCTGACTATAATAAATATTAAGGCTAAGATCCTACAGTGGTATTAATTATAGAGGTTAAGCTGATCTACAACTGAAGTTATGACTTTACATGAAACGAGAAGCTGATTATGTTTCTGTCAGTGGTCTAATCATGTAACGTTCATCTCAGTTTTTCATTCATTGGACTCTTATGGTGAAAACAGGAGCAGATAGTGAGTGTGCCACAACTGCCTATATAGAAATGAGACGTAAAATTATACACTCTTATTATAAAGTGAGGAACGATTGTTGCTGTGGTGAAGAAATTCAGTCTATTCAACACTTTTGTTGATGACAAATCCCTTCAAAACTAATGACATCCCTATTGGCCTAGTCTATATGTTGTCTTTGCTACTTACTCAAACATTTTAGCATGCTAATACATAAACTTTAGCATGTTATCATCATCTTTGCATAAACACCCAATAACTCATCAATTACATATTTAGATATATACTTTTTATCCATGAAAATAATCCCCTTATGACTTCAACAACACTCAGGTGTAACTCTACACCTTTCCCTCCTTTCGCAGGAACTGTGAACATGCAAATTGCACCTGAAGCACTCCAGCTCACCTACGACTCTGCTCAGACATTATGAAACTACTACACAATGGCAACTTGTAACACTGGACTAATTCACCCACTGGAAACTGATTTTGAAGAATGATACATAAAGTCCCACCCTGCAAGTTGACACTATTGGTTCCTTTGGTTTGTTGCATATGAAACCCCCAAAGTCCAAATACATGTTTTTGAGACTGTCATCAGTACTCTGCAGTTTCAAGGTGGACATGTTTAACCCTTTAAGACCTGAGCCTCAAAAAGTCTACCTGGTCTTTTTTTTCTTATTTTGATGACAAAAAGGTAAGAAAATGTCCTGTAAGTGCTGGTGCCCATTTTTTCAGAAGAAACTTTCAAATTTCTGGCAGTTATTTACGATTTACTACCTATTAGAAGAGTTACGGTAATTTTACGGTAATTTCATCCAGCGGATTGAAATTACCGTAATGACAATGTTGTTGCGCTTTACAGCCAATATAGTGTCATTACGGTAATTTTACAGTAATTTCATTCCTGCCTCCCCAGGAATCCGCTGGATGAAATTACCGTAAAATTACCGTAATGACACCATATTGGCTGTAAAGCGCAACGCCTCAGCTTTCAGAAACCATTTGATTTTTTTCTGATAGCACAAACGGTGACATATTTACGGTATTCCAAAGTGCGCTCGTAAAAGGGTTAAGAGGAGTCAATTCATATAAGTACACCTTGTTAGCTTAATTTTGGATAAACCAATTTAGGCAACTTATTTAAGTTCAACAATCCACTTTTTTAGGTGTAAATAAGCGGTTAGGTGGACATTAACTTGAAAGAATCAGGTTTGCTCTGAAGCTTTCTCAGTAAACTTTTCTCCAGGCAGATGAAGCGGCCCTCAGAGGATCACAGTTTTCCCCAAAGTCTTTTAATTTATGTGCTTTTCTTCAGATTTGCCATTTGTTCTCTGCACTCATGACGGCATGTGTTTCTAGTGGGTTCACCGTGTGCAGCTGTAAAACTAAAGCATACAGATAAAAAGATGGTAAAAATACATGCGACAAGAAGCACAATGTCAGAGAAACTGTGTGGTTATATAGACAGATTTCCACAGTGCAGCAGCAGGAGGAGGAGGAGGAGAAAAGTCTCACATTTAATGCAAAAGTCCTTGAAATAATAACTCAAGATGCTCCAAGGTTATAGACAAGGCCATGAAATGTAATGTATCGGGAGCTGTGCAGTCCAAGTGAGACCAGCTAAAGAAACTATACAGTCATGTGAAAAAGTTAGGACACCCTATGAAAGCCTGTGTTTAAAAAAAACAAACATATTTAGACATATGGACATTTAATATCAGTTTTAACAATACTGAGAGATAGAAGTAATATAACTAAACTAGAAAAGCACTCAAAGAGCGCAGACCTCCTCCAAGCAGCTCATGTCCACCCATATTGTGATTTTGACAAATAAATTCCTGGATCGAGATGCTAATCCAGAACATCACCAACATGTAATCACCTGTTCCTTGTCCCATTGTCAACATGTCCTGAAAATGTCATTAAAATTTGTTCAGAACTTTTGAAGTTATCCTCCTAACAAAAAACAAACAAACAGATAAACATCAGCAAAAACGTAACTTCTGCTTGGCGGAGGTAACAATTAAAACTGAAAAATACAACAAACAAAAACAAAAGGAGAGTCCTGGAACGGCAGAGTCAAAGCCCAGATCTTAATCCCATTGAGACGCTTTAGGGTGACTTTAAACAGGCTGTACATGAAGAAACCCCTCAAACATCTCACAGCTGAAAGAATTCTGTGTTGAGGAGTGGAGCAAACTTTCCTCAGACCGATGTCAGAGACTGGTAGATGCTACAAGAAGCCAAAGGGGGCAACACTAGCTATTAGGGGGTAGGGGGTCCTAACTTTTCCCTCAGTTAGAATCTGCATTTTTGTTGATATCTTTTGTTTATTGAGTAAAACAAGGTTCATTTTTGTTGTTTATCAGCAATTAAATCACTTTCTTTTCCAGAGATGAATAAAAACAAGATTAGACATTGAAAAGTGAATGTTTCTTAATAAAGAACTAAATATTTAATGGGGTGTCCTAATTGTTTCACATGACTATACATGCAAAATGAGTTTAGAACGAAGCTTTTTCCTTGAAACTTCTTATTGTAGCAGAAATCCATGAGGAAAAAACACCATGAGGCATTCATTCTACAGCGAACACACACACACTCTGTCCTGCTCCACTAAAGAAAACACACCACCTGCCTTCCTCTAACACACCTGTCCCTCATGCACTTAAAGCAGCGCAGGTGAGCAGCGGGAAACCTGCAGCTACACTTCAAACAAAACCCCTGACTTGTTGTTTTCTCTGCGAGGCGATGTGTCGGCTACAAAAGGCCCCGCATGGTGAGAACCTGTTGAATCTCTCGGACTCCTCATCGGCGGTGCATCATCAGAGATAAGAGCTGATAACATCTGATACTGTCAGAAAGCGCTGCAGGTAACGAGCACCTGGACCTGTGTTTGGGTTAGTCACACTTCCTAAAGGATGTTATTGTGTCTGCCTGGATGAGCAAACAATTAGCGCAGATGACGACGGCTTTAATCTGACAAACGGTGGAAAAGATACAGATGATGGAGCGGCTTATCTTCAGCTACAGACGCGAAGACGGAGAAGATGTTCGACGCTGATCTTGTCACTCAGTGGGTGTAAAATACATGAAGAAATGTTGCAGGTGGACGAGTTTTACAGTTTTTTTTTTCGATCGCTAACAAGCGCTTACCCATACTTCAGATACTTTATCTAAACCAGGGGTAGGCAATCCTGGTCCTCGAGGGCCACTATCCTGCATGTTTTAAATGTCTCCCTCTTCCAACACACCTGATTCAAATGATCAGCTCATCATCAAGCTCTGCAGAAGCCTGATAACGATCCTGATCATTTGAATCAGGTGTGTTGGAAGAGGGAGACATCTAAAACATGCAGGATATAGTGGCCCTCGAGGACCAGGATTGCCTACCCCTGGTATAAGCCCTGGTTTCAACCCTGTACTGGTTCAGTGTCTGTAGCTTTAAATGCAGCTGAGCAATACATTCATGTGCGTGTGAGTTTGTCAGACAACATTGTGGTTATAAAATCAGTATTTTAGCAGTGCAGAGCTTGAATATGGCTCCGAAGTGACTGGTGGTTTCAGTCACTATACTAATTCTGTTGTAAAAAAAAAAAAAGAAGAAAAGAATGAAAAGTATATAAGTATACAAAGTAAATAAATGAGAACAGCATTTGTGGGAATTCAGCTGTATTAAAATGCAGTACATCAGATTTAGGAATACTTCATTGATCCTTGAGGGGAAATTGCTTATATTACAGATGCTCCCATTCAAAGTCAGTACAAAAAAATATACAGATAAACATCAGTAGAAAAGTATGTCCTAAAAAATATAAACATAAGTAGAAAAAGCATAAAATGTAATATGTGCATTGTTCTAAGAAAACTATTATTGCACAGAGAAATAGAGTACATGTGAGCAGAATCAATAATCTGACCGCTCCAAACACTATTTCAAGTGTTTAATTGCACATTTTCAGCAGCACTTTTAAACCACATACCTGTTGCAGACTGCTGATCTCTGCCCCCTGGTGGAGGCTTGTTGAGCATGGAGGGGTATTCTATCAGGGCCGCTCTCCAAGCTGTCAGTCTGTCTGAATGAAACACACTCAGCTCTCTCAGCACTTGCAAAACTTTCTGCTCTTTACTGACACTCCTTTCATCCTCCGTCTCATCTTCTGCCGGACCGAGCATCCCTCCTTCGCTGCCTCTCTGTATTTCCTCTCCCAAGCATCTCCTCCCACCCGCTGTTCCATTATGAGGGTCTCTGACACCTTCAAGCTCCTGAATAGTTTCAGCCAGCATGCTGAGGAGACTGTCCTCGGTCCTTTTGCTATTGCGAGGCTTTGCTTCATCCATCTGTTTATTTACATGCAGATTCTTATCCATGCTGAGCTGAAAAACTGCAAAAGATGAGAGCGAGAAGTATCTGATCGGGCCTGTTCTCTGGCCTCATCTCAGTCCATCTTGCATATGGCAACAGCAATTCATCCCTTTGATAAAATCCACGTGAAAAATAACAAATATGATTGAAAAACCTCCTCCTTTTAGAGTCGTAGCTGGAGACCCCCTGGTACGGTGTGTCCCTGGCATTGAGAGGTTCTGTGTACAGCCATCTCAGTTTACTGGAGCCAACGCTGTATTTATATGGCTGCCAGCAGTAAAACATGTTGCCCAGGCGACCCCTGGAGGCGTGGCAGGTGGAGACAAAGGAGCAGCCACAGAGCAAAAGATTCACAGGAAGACAGACTGCTGTCCTCCAGACATCCTCTATTCTTCTGTCACTCATTTTACTGCTTGTATGTCCAGACAGTAAAAGATATCAGCTCTGCCATTCCAAACATCCCTGAAAGTTTCAAATATACACCCAATGAGGAATTTGTTTTATATTTTAATTTGAAATGCTGTTTTGGAGGCATGTCCATGATGATGTCTTAGAGGATTTTAATGACACACAAAGGTTAAGTGTCATTTTGTGGGTTTCCTGTGGAATTTCTGGTTTTATAGTTGTAACCTGCGTAAATCTGACAGCTCAACTATACAGCTTGGATTTATGGCGGGTTTAATAATGTAGAACCTACACTTTTGGAAAGCCAAAAGAGCCATAAATGGTCACTTCTCAAACATGTTTGTTGAAAAAAATGACGTAAATGTGGCTTTCAAAGTGGCGGGACGGCGTTTCTGATGCTGTGGAATGTTAAAAATGGTGTAGCAAAAAGGCCACTTTAAGCATCCTCTCCTGTGGAAATAGACAGCTGCTGACACCACAAACACACAGCTGTTATTATGCTTCGCCTGACTTACCGCTGTAAAATACAACTAAGATATGTGATTTAATGAGATTTGCAAACTGTAACTCTGTGTCTAGTGAACATATGTAAGGAATGAGTGCTGCAAAAGATAAAAGATAACCCCCAAGGTCTTCCAATATCCCCCAGATACTAGGAAATGGACATAAATGGAAGTTAATACTGTACATAAGGATAGACAGGACGAAACAAGACGAACAGGGCAGGGTATAGATAGGCAGTGTTGTTATGAGAGTGTAAGAATGTTGGATGTTGTGTTATTCCCAATAACAAACACCAGATCTGAAAGAAACAACAGCAAAAGAAGAAACAAACAAACAAACAAACAAAACACACACACACACACACACACACACACACACACACACACACACACACACACACACACACACACACACACACACACACAACCACACACACACACACACACACACACACACACACACACACACACACACACACACACACACACACAAATGCCATTCTTTTGTCACAAAGCACCTTCACGGACTAACAAAGAAGGACTCTGATTGCACAAAGCAGGTTACGGTCGGATGTGAC
>OMNN01098994.1:0-21424 GCA_900302755.1 Chromis chromis | reverse complement strand
GTAACTAAAATGATCACATATTAACAAGTGAAAAAATTGCCATCCTCAAGGAGGAAGTGTGAAGTGGGTACAGGTGATTTTTCTTGTCACTCACGCTGTTAATTGACGTAATTTTTAATGTGGCCTCCTTTTTATTTCCTTTTTTTCTCGCAGTTTTCTGTCTTGCAATCAACACCTCCAACCTCCACTATCATTTAGGTTCAGCAGGTTCTCTTTTTTTCTTTCCCTTTTAGTCCTTCGCTGCTGCTAATCAACTGTTTTCACCTTCCACCCAACTATTTCCACTTCCTCTTTTTTGTCTTTTTCTCCTCTTTTTATTTCCATGTGTTAATTATGACATGAACTTTTGTTTCTTTTATGTCCATCTTTCAGTGTTGTACCTTAGTTGTCTCAACTTTCTTCTTCCATACACTCTAAGAAATATCTGTGTATTAACAGTTGTGTAACTGTATATTTTAACAAAAATTGTTCATGGTACTTTTTTTTTAAAGGTGTATTTCCATTTTTTTTTTTTTACATTTTCAAATTGCATTATTATTAGTTGATGTAATTGTTGTCATGTCTTTGTTGATTGTATTAGCAATTAGCATCTTTTGACATTTAAAAAAAAACAAACCCTTTTTTAATTAAACAACAAAGTCCAGGTAATGAGCTGCCAGCACACGTTTTTGGATTTACATACTTAAATTGTCCTATTTTTGACTATAGATACACCATTGAATAATAGCAAATATCCATTTTTTTGTTATAGATTTACCATTTAATAGCAGGGAAATGTCCTGTTTCTCTTTTACCATCGGTGCACCATTATTAGAAAATGTCCCTGGTATTTAGACACCGTTAAAAAACAAAATGTTCTATTCTTTTAACTACAAAGTCACCATTAAAATACAGAAAATGTCTTTTTTTTTTAAAAATCGTGGGACAATCGTCACATCTTTGTTGATTTTTGTAATGTTTAGAGAAAATGCAATGAATTATCAGACTTGGATCAGTTTACAGATTTTTAAAAATTCCTTAATGTAATTCCTGGTAATGAGCTGCTAGCACACTTTTTTTAGTCACTTTTTTTTATGGATTTGGATTTTTAACATTTGCAGTTTTATGTTCTCAATAACTAACAGAAAATGTCCTCTCTTTTGACTGTCGGTGCACCATTATTAGAAAATATCCCTTGTATTTAGACATCATTAAAAAATGAAATGTTCTATTATTTTAACTACAAAGTCACCATTAAAATACAGAAAATGTCCTGTTATCTGTGGACACACTGGTAATTAACAGAAAACGTCAGTGTTTTTAATTACAAGACAAAGTCCTGGTAATGAGCTACCAGTGCTTTTTCTGTCATTCTACATATTTACTTGTGTGTACTTTCCTGTCACCCAACTACCTTTCTAGTATTTTTTAATAGAGTTTTTTTTGCCAAGAGTGTTTCATGTCTGGCATCCCTGACATCACTTTGCCTCTACTATTTCATTTTACCTTTTCTTTGATTTTCTTTACTATGCTGCTGTTTGCTTTTGCTGCCATGCTAACTATCCACTTATTCGAATCTTTATGTCAAAGTTGTGAGGCTGTTGTGAGTGTTGCAGCCTTCATCAGAAGCCTCGACGCTGAGAGCTTTCAACTAAGTTTGGAACACGCTTGTATGAAATGGTTGTAGGTTGAATCAAGGTAGAGCGGCTGAAAGTGTGCGAATACAGAACAAAAAATGCAAATCAGTGGCAGTAAAATAGATAATGCATTCTATCTCTCGTTTTCTCTTTCTGTCCCAGGTGGTGTGTGCATTGCCCAGTCTTTGAAGATCCCCAGGGAGCCCAGGCCAGGGGAGTTTGACAAGATCATCAGACGCCTGCTGGAGACCTCCAATGCCAGGGCCATCATCATGTTCGCTAATGAGGATGACATACGGTATGTGCCGTGCACTCAAACAGGAGCCCTGCTGCACACTTTCCCACCTGCTACCAGTTATACTTTTTGTTTAATAACATTCCCTGTGCCAGTTTCTGTGTATTTTATTTTACAGCAGGACATTTGTGACACCTACATGCCCAGTTTGAGTTGAAATTGTGTTGCACAGCTGAAAGTAGGACAGAAGTAGAAGTTCTAAAGGACCGGCTTTACTTGTTCACTTGTTAGATCTGTTGCATCATGTCGCTATAGCCAAAATAATTAAAGTAGTACAGACTAGAACCCTCACTAGAATGAATCAAAGCTAGATCGGCCCAGTTTATGCTGTATTCTGGACCATGTTACTGAGAATGGTGAAAGGTCAGACAGCCATTAATTTGATCTAGCATGAGGTAAATTTTCAAATTGCATTATCAATGTTGTCACGTCTTTGTTTATGTTTGTAATATTCAGAATGTAATGTTCAATACCTATTTTAATTACAGGACAAAGTTCAGTTAATGAGCTGTCAGCACCTTTTATGTTATTTTATGGATTTACTTAACATTTGCAGTTTTTATGCTGTAGATACACCAATCAGCCATTAACATTATGACCACTGACAGGTGAAGTGAATAACATTGATCATATTGGTACTATGTGGTGTTCTGCTGGAAAACCTTGGATTTTGCCATCTGTGTTGATGAGACTTAGACACCCAAATAAACATTGTCCCAGAACAAGCACACTCTCTCATGCAAATGGGAATCCCAAATGCCACTGGCCTACCCCCCGCAGGAAAATGAACCATACCACATGGCAAAAACATCAAACAATCAGGAACATCTTGAGGAACATGACAATGGCCCAAGTTGTTGATTTGACCTCGAAACTTCCTAGACCCCATTCTGATCAAGCATCAACAGGATGCAATGGAACAAGTTTGATTGACAGAGGCCCCACTGCACAACCCAGAGTACCCAAAGAACCCACTGCCACGTCCTGGTGCCAGACCCCATAGGACACCCTGAGAGGTCCTCTTGTCCATGCCCAATGGTTCAGAGCATTTTTGACCACATGAGGACCAACACAATATTATGCAGGTGGTCATAATGTTATGCCTGATAGGTGTATATCAGTAACTGTGAGGAATTTAGGGAACATAGGTAAATTGTAGTGTCTATCGATAAGCAGAAATTGGACAAGTGAGCCATTTTGGGTACAATTTTATAATATTTTGCCTCCAGGGGATGCATTGAATTTAAGTGAAGGCTATTTCTGCTCTTATTTTGAACCAGATTGGTACATTAGCAGCAGTGTAGCACAACATAGAAGTGAAAGCAGTGCTCTGTTTATGTAAATGTGAATATCGGATAAAAATATTTTGTCTTTAAATCAATCAATAACTGTGATTAGTAATCATAACAGAAATTGTCCTGTTTTTGACGATAGATCCACCATTAAATAAGTCACTCCTTGGTGCTGTTCTTTCCTGAGCTTCATTAATTCTCTCCTTTTTTTTCTTAAACAGACGAGTTCTGGATGCAGCTAAAAGGAACAACCAGACCGGCCACTTCCTGTGGGTGGGTTCAGACAGCTGGGGGTCCAAGATCTCTCCTGTGATTCGCCAGGAGAGAGTGGCCGAGGGAGCCATCACAATTCTTCCCAAACGAGCATCTGTGGACGGTAAGAATGCATAAATGCTTTCAATTAAACTGTGTTAAGACCTCCATACACATGCATGTTTACCTGACAATCAATAAGGAATCATCTCCTAAAATTAATTTTAATCTCTAACTAGTTCCCTGCACCTGGCTTAGTGGCAAATCAAAGAAAGCCTACAAAGATGCTATGTGTGCTTAAAGTCTGATGGATCAAATTAAGCGGACAAGGAAAAAGACCAGAAACAGAAAAAAATGAAATACACTCAGGTTCCCTCACTGTTCCTCCCAGTGGGCAACAAGTTTTTGCCATTAGGCCAGGGAGGATATCCTCTTTTGCTCCCTGTCAGAGCTCCCTATTAGATAATTGACTCCTGGAGGGCCACAGAGGTGACAAGAGTGAGGGAGAAAAGTAGAAGTTTAAATGAATCAAAAACAGCTTTGTCTGGTTCACATGAGGGAACACGCTGTGGGGGTCTTCAGAAAAGATGGAGGAACTGTGAGTGAGATGGAACCAGTAGTGGATTAATAAGGAGACATACACTGAGTTACCAATTTATTAGGTACACCTGGTGATATGATGCAATGTATTCTGTGATTCTGCAATAGATGGTATATGAAGACTCCAAAGGGTGTGGATTCAACTCTAAGGTTGTTTTTAAGGGAGTCGTTATTGTGGGGTTTTTAATATCTTATATTGTGCCTTAAATGTTGCATATTACACCAATACAGTTTGACATTCTGGGTACCATGCTGGAGATGGTTACCAATGGGGAAATGGCTCGAATAACTGTATCCAAAAATAAGAAAATGACTTGAAGTTGTGAGACCGCGTGTCATTTTTACACTTTTTATAAGGATTCTAACACCAGCTCCAACATGCTAATTAGTAATATTTGAAGGTGTTAGCTGGCAGATATTTTTTTTTATCTACAGAAAGAGTCAGGCCTCCTCTTTTCCCCAGTTGCCAATCCAGGTGCTAAGCTGTCTGTCTGCTGATTCAGGCTTCACATTTAGGGTGCAGATTAGAGGTGCAAATCACTTTGCTGATTTGAATCACTTTGTTCAGTTCAAAGGCATAGTCTGTCTTTTTAAAAAAAAAATGAAGCTGAGGTTTTGTCACCTGTTAAAAGCACTTCAGGGCTCACAGCAGTGGGTAAATTCATTCAATTAATTCTAATATAATTCTGTATGTAATAGGCTGTACTACAAATATTCATAAGTACAAATAAATGACTGAACAATACACATAGCCCTATTGCTTCATGTTGTGTCACACAAATGCTTAGACTGTCTTTGGACTTTTTCACCTGGATTAAAGGAGCAAATATTCAACACCAGAGTTCAAAAATTAACATTAACTTTTTCCACTTCCATGAGCAATCGATATATCACTTATGTACAGAGTACCAACCTTGACAACCCAACACTGTTCTAACAGTAATCTTTTAGATATCCTTACTAGCAAGGCTCATTTCAACCTTGCTAATAACTTATTTGAAGAGTTGGATCCCCAACACTGACAGCGTTGTGTTGCGACAGCTTCATATCTGGTCACTTTTCTGTAAAAATTGAGGCGACAATTGGTCTTAGTCACATTTTTGTACTTCTTCCAACATGGCCTAAGTCTAAACTGCATGCTGCCAATGGATAGGCACTTACAAATTATGTACTTTGAGTTGTGTGACACGATTTGGGGAAGTCTTTTTCCTCATTTGAGCATCAATATTGGACTGACAACATCAGAGGGAGTGCAAAAGTCACCATTTGTATGGCAAAATTAGGAAACACCTTTCTCGTTTCTTTTGTCCCACAGTTTCACATCTAATACAAGCTAAAATGACTGTAAAAATAATGCTTTATTATGACGGAGACAGACTCAGATTCACCAATAACAATTGTAATCTGGGATTTGACAAAACATAAAGGAGTTGAAGTTTAGTTTGTTGCTTCCAGCTGTTTGTAGGAGTCTTTCCTCTGAGTTTATTAAATATCTGCAGCATTAAACAGCAGCAGGCATGCATTATGTCACTTAATGTCCTGCCCAGTTTTGTGAGTGTGACAAATGTTGCATGCATTCTGTGGCTCTCTAGGTCACTGTTGTCAGTATGTCTGTATGTCTGGAATAGTGACCTATATCTGAATAACAGAATGCCAACATTTCAACAGAGGGATGAAGCCAGCAATGCTCTGTATCCCATGTCTGAAAAAGGGCTTAAATTATCAGAGTTCACTCGAATGCATCGAGGATGGACAACTTTGTGCAGAGGTGTTCACGATACTAACCATCTGTGAACTCCGGATTGATTCTATACAGGAGTTCAGCCAGCTGTCACATATAAATCAATGTATGGCAAACGCTGCGTGGGAACTTTGTGCCCCAACTAACTGCCTATACTTGCGTACTACTGGCAATAATTTTCTCTTCTAACATGAGTGAATTTTAAGAGCCTCACAGTGCCACGTATGGTTTTTATTTTTATGAGCGTCACATCTGTGATCACAATGGGGAAACGAGTGATTCCACATGGCACATGCTTCCTATTGAGTTACACAGGGAGTAAACCCACTGTTCCCAGCAGTGGAACTATCAGTGGAGCTGCACAGGTGCACACGGAAACCCATTGCTGTGACAGTCGAGGAGATTAATCAAGGCAGCTCTTGTCAGGTTTTACAGTGAGCCAGACGTGGGACAGGCTGTCTAAGCCAGTCTGATAGCCCCCCCCATTCTTCATGGGTAGTTTCACCTGCATGGTATTACCCCTTAACTACTGTGTGTTGGAAATTTTACCTTCTTTTTAATTAACAAATGTTTCTTTGCAGTTTTTTGTGCACCTATGGTCCACTGGAATAATAACGCCCCTTTTTTAAGTAGCCAACACATCTCTAGTGATGTCAAGGAGGGGGATAAAACAATCTTCTAAGTCTTCTAGAAATCCAGTTTTTCCACATTTTCCTCACAGACAACACAGAAAAAGTGTTTCCCCATTAAATGGTGGTATCAGCTAAGTAGTACAAGAGTGTTTGTCTTTCTCGTTTCTCCTTTCTTTCGCCCATCTCTTCATCTCATCCTGCCAGCTACTGACAGGTATTTCCATTCCTCTGAGTGGAGAAATGTGTTCTTCCCCGTGTCTTTGCTCTTCTCTAGTTATTAAATTGGACAAGTAGCCGAGATGTTGTGAAAGCTCGCTTTAAAATGTTTGCTCTCTGCCTCAGAATTTCATAGAAACTCCGATACTGAATGTGCTCCACAGAAAAGCCTTTTCAGTCATACGTAGGCTATTCATAACGTACGCCTTTGTGTGTCAGAAAGTATTACATTGACATGAAAACCTAATTTTCTAGTACAGGCAGTCTCTTTGGAAATGAAGCCCTTAACCCGTGAAGCACTGGTGTCCTCCGCACTTTACACAATTAAATGATGTCAGAGAGGTGTTGAAACCAGTTCATCTAATCAGAATGATGCTGGCTCAGTCTTCCTTGTGGATAAGTAGATGTATTTGGTGGAGTTTACATGTTTTTTAACTTCTACCCTGTCTGTCTTTTACACAGCATTTGACCGGTACTTCCGCAGCCGCTCACTTTCCAACAACAGAAGAAATGTTTGGTTCGCTGAATTCTGGGAGGAAAACTTCAACTGTAAGCTGGGGATGCATGGTAAACGGCCCGGTAGCCTGAAGAAATGCACAGGTAAGACAACATTTGACGTCTTCCATTATACGAGTTTCTAACCACCATGGTTTCTACCATTTGGGAAAGACAAAATTGTAAAAGAACTGCTAAACCTAAAGCAATTTCCAGCTTTTATTTTGCCCATGACACCTTTTTAACTCACTGTGAGCTCATTTTTCACTGGAATATAAAGTCCTTCACCACTATGGAAGCAGCACAATCATGGATAAAGGTAGTGTGAACTCAGAATTTCAGTATAAAGTTTAAAGGCATTAAATCATGAAAAAAGTAAAACATGAAAATTTAATCTCCTTGATTGTTTGTTTTACGAAAAATGAAAAGAAAACTTGAAAGTGCCCCCAGGTGTTACCAATACTGGAATAAAACAGTGACTCTACATACTATAGATATTTTACTACTTACATACTTGTCTGTATTTTTGTAATGGGACTGTTGGTGGCAGCTGTGTCACTAATGGCTTCATGGTTGTGAAATGGAGCGCTGATTTTTAAAGTTTTTTTATAGAATCTGATTAGTACAAATGATTTATTTTTTGGGCATTTTCTTATTTGAGACATCGATCCATCCATTATCTATACACCGCTTAATCCTCTGTAGGGTCGCAGGGGGGCTGGAGTCTATCTGAGCCGACTCAGGCGAAGGCAGGGGACACCCTGGACAGGTCGCCAGTCTATCACAGGGCTACACATAGAGACAGTCAACCAAGCACACTCACATTCACACCTAAGGACAATTTAGAATAATCAGTTAAAGCTCAGCATGTTTTTGGACTGTGGGAGGAAGCCGGAGTACCCGGAGAACATGCAAACTCCACACAGAAAAATCCCAGGCATCCTAACTGGGACGCGAACCGGGGATCTTCTAGCCGTGAGGCGACAGTGCTAACAACCGAGCCACCATGCAGCCCTATTTGAGACGTGCAAAGTGATTTTGAAGAAATATCAAGATTCTAAGCATAGATTTGGTTATGTATTCTGATAGAACATATCACAGATTGTTATTTCAAAGAGCTTCAGAAAGTTAAAAATCTAACAATTCTGTTAAAAAAATACAGTTTTCACTTTTTCTTGCTCTGACAAATAGTGTCATTTTGAAGATTTATTAGATATTAGAAGACAACATGCATTTCTGCTGGTGAGTTTTGGGGATCCAAGAGTTAAAAGGGCTGCACTTCCTTGTTTTGACTTTACAAATAACTGTTGACGTGAAATATGTGACATTTTGTTTGGATTGCAGACACAAAGAGACATAAAAAGACACTATAACAAATCATGTTGCCAATTTGAGAAGTGGTGTTTTAATTGCACGGATATTCTGTACAAGGCTGCAAGTTTGGACACTTTGGCAGGTGCTCAGTCATAACCAGTCTTCTGTCATCCCGGCACCACATCAACTACATCCTTACATCTTGCTCAGAGTCATTCTTCTGATTTTGGTTCAGTGCAGAACAAGAACTAATGCTCCATGTTAACAAAGTGCATCCTCAAAGCAACCTGAGTTTTTCCAATTACACGGCCCACAGATTAACCACATCACTTTGGATTGTGTAAAACTTCACTGGAACATCTTAGCTCTAAAAAACACTGTCAACAGGGGCAAATACAGGGCTTTAATTAGTATATATATTGTAAAGTGCACTGTTGGCTCCAGTAAGTACCCTTAAAACACATCTCACTAGCTGTTATGGAGCAATATAGCTCAACAAGAACAATGTTTGTGTAGCTAAAGTTAGAGGGGAAGTGCAATAATTGTCGTAGTCTATGCTTGTAAATACAACAATGTGGTCTCATTTGTGTATGCATGTGTGTATATAGGTAGAATTTATGTGGGTATTTGTCCTATAATAGGCACCTCTTGCTGTCATTTTTCTCATTGTGTTTATATAGTATGCGTGGTTTGACCGCATTTTGCTGTCTTATCAAAATGCATGAAGCTTGTTATTTTACACAAGACCAAGCACTGCAGCTGATGTGTAACCTGTGTGTCTGGTGCTTTGTATGCATGTGTGCGTACTTGATCTAGGCAGGGCAGTGTGTGCATTTTTACCATCCCTGCACCTGTCACCAGCTACACAAAAAACTGTCCTACTTAGAGCCGAGTTAGCGGCGCCATTGCACATGACCTGTATGTGTGACCTTTTCAGTTTTGGTGCTATATGACCTCCGAGCTGCTGTGATTGAGTCTGTATGTTTATGTGCCTGTCACAGCGAGTATTCCCTGGCTGTTGCCTGCCATTAGTTCACATAATTAGGTTTGTAAGGGCTGTGACTCCCATTGACCGTCTATTACTAGCCGTGGCATCTGTGTATGTGGGCGTGTATGTCGTTGTGCAACAGAGTCCATTAATTCCGAGTGCTGGGGTTTGCAACCTCCTGAACATCAACACAGAAGCCAATCAGCAGCCTGCTGCTCAAGGTCGCTGTGGCGACACAGCTGATGGGAGGATGTGGAAATGGGTGCGATTATTGCATGTGACCGGACTGGCAGGGAGAGACAAATACAAAGTGTCAACAAGTGCAAATAGGAAAATTAACAGGAAGAGAGATTGTAAAATATTGTCTGGATGCACAAATTACACATCAAGAGAAAAATAAATGATAATAAAATACATGGATAACGCAGGAAAAACAACAAATTAGAGTGGAAAACTAATAAGACACAGTCGGACTGAGAAAAGGAGGAGGAAATTAAAATTGTTCTTTCTGAGCTGAACAAATTTTGCCCATATATGACCTGAGGACAATCCTCAGCCAGAATTATTGAATAAATCACATGCTGACATGTTTTAACTCTTTACTATCAACAAAAATTGACTATGATTAATATGAGGCATGTGAAAATATGTCTTAAAGAAGCTTTTGGACTTTGGAATCAAGACTAAACTCCATGCACAAAAATGGTGATATGGAAGTATTCATATAATTTTAGTCAATGTAATAACATAAAGTAGACATTTTGCATTGAATATTATACCTTTCAGCAAAATGTACTTGAAGAATCAAAAATAAAAGACCAATCCTCGCAAGATGGTTAAACAGTTTCATAGTTTGCTGTATTAAGTCCATTTGATCTGTAAAAGAGTTTAACATTTTTGCTCCACATTTATTTGCTCCACATAAAATATATCTTTAAATTACAGGAAATACTCAAGTAATAAACAAATACCACAGTTCTACCATAATCCAAATAACAAACCTTTTGTGTATTGGCTGCAAAGTCTAAAACAGCATTAATTAGTACTGCATAATTAGAATATATAAGGAAAAGTTTGACTAATTGTTGATATCTTTGAAACCTACAACCAACCAGATAAAGTGAAAATCAACTTCGTCCAGGGACTCTCCGTAAAAAACTACTCAAGCATCACTTACTCAAAAAATACAACTCTTTCCTCTTTCTTTACCCTCCCACTTTTACCTGCAACCTGCAGATGGACGACAAATTAAAGGAAAATCTGAAACCTTGACCCCTATACTACGGGGATCTGGTGGCTCTGAGATGCTTTTGGTTGCATTTTGCTGGAAAGGTTTGGGTCCACTTGTCCACTGAGGGGAAAGAGTCACTCCAAATCAATACAAAGTGGTTATATGTGATCACCTTTATCCTATGATGAAACATTTCTATCGTGGTCTCTTCTAGGATGATAATGTCTCCATCCACAGGGCATGAAGGGTCACTGAATGGTTTGATGTTGCTGATATGAATCACTTGCTATGACCTTCACAGTGAACAGTGCTCAACACAACTGAACACCTAAAGGAGATTTTGGACCAATGTTTTAGCCAGTGTTCTCCACCAGCCATCATCAAATCAACAAATGCAGGAGTATCTTTTAGAAAGATGGTGTCCGATACCTCCAGTAGAGTTCCAGAAACTTGGAGAACCAATGCCAAGGTGTATTGAAGCTGTTCTGGAGACCAAACACCTTACTAATACTCTCTATGTTGGTTTTTCCTTTAGTATGTCACCCATCTGTAGTTTTCATTCACTCTTGTGTCAGTACAAAATGAGTTACATGAGCATAATACATATTTAACGGAAATACCCAGCATACTGCAGGAAGTAAAATCACACATACAGTCCTGTAGTTGTGACATGATATCTTCCAGGGGTGCATTTGAACTTTTTAATGTTGGTACAGCTCCTACGCCAGTAGGATACATCTGTACTCCAGTCCGATAAATTCATTTTAATGATTTATTTAGAGCACATTACCGCAACTTTCATCTTTCATCATTTCATCTTTCATCAAGAGAATAGCGAGCACACAAGAAAAGGGGGAATCCAAAGCACTCAGACTTCTGAAGTCAAAAAAGTAAAAAGCCTCTTTTTTTCCAGTTGTGGCTCATAAGCACATCAGCCTGGACAACTCAGACGCTGGAATAAAAAGCGGTTGAAAGCGTGCAGTCAGGTAAAACTGGCGCCTGGGGAAAAGCTAACTGAAGCAGACACCAGATCACAGATAAGCCTACACACTTACATGCTCGCAAACACTTACATGCTCGGTGGTTGTAGATAAAATCGTGAATGAGTGCAGGAGCTGCGTGTTAATTAACGTGGTGCTTTGACATGTAGCACTGTGTATAGTTGCCTGGGTGTAGCGAGGATACAGATGTATATACTCCTGGCACACATTCATCTTCGCTGGGTTGTCATTTGGTCCAAGATAATGTCTGGTTCCACTGAAATCCAATTGGAGTTTACCATTTGCTTCCATTTGTTGTTGGAAACCGATTTCCCCAGCAACGCAGATCAGAGCAAGACATGTCCCTAATTGGAGCAATGATGACGGCTGAAATATAAAGACATTTAGATCAAACACACGACAGATCTCAGATGAGTTTATCAAGCCAGGATTTTTTTTACCTCTTTCCAGATCATAATCGCAGACCTCCCTGTAATCACGTTCCGCAGGGATAAATTCTCTGCTCCTCATAGAAAATAAAGGCTCCGCCTCAATTGTCACACTGCAACTCTGGTTGATCTCTCAAATCATTGCATCCTTGTTCAGTGGAACCAGCATTTCCCTGCTCTGAGATGGACACAAACACAGCGAAACAGCCATGACAGATACACACAAGCATACACAGCAACACATACACGATTAAAACAGGTATGAAAGCGCATCCTCACGCTCTGTCCATCCACACACTTTTCCACCTGGGCACATCAATGGATCCATTCCACCAATGAATGGCATTGGCTGTGACGGGAGCTGTATGCCTCGGGTACACACAGAGGAATTAAAGTGCACTGAGAGCAGGAAACAAGCTTGTTACACTGTTGGATGTTGTTTTTTTTCTTTGTCTTTTGTGTCTGTGTGGGTTGTAACTTGTGTCGCTCTCAAGAGAATGATACCAATACTTTATCTTTTCTTTGGTGATCTTTCCTGACTTTGTTGACTGTCAATCATCAACTTTCTCCCTGTCTCACTTTCTCACATACTGTCTCTCGAGGTTTCGACTGTATCTGGCATTTCTAGTGAATGTTTTCAGTCAGAAATGCAGAGACAGATTCGATTCCAAACAGTCGAATGTATTGGTTATTTGTGATTGGCTGAGTCCGTCTGCGGTTGTTTTTGTTTTTAGTTTTTTTTTTTTTTTTTTTTTGGGGGGGGGGTTGTCATTTATTTAGCTAATTTTACAGTCTGCCTCCTCGAGAATTTAACTTGGTGAATAATTCATCTGTAAAATGCAATTCAAAGCATGTGCTAATAGGAACTGGCAGCTGGAGTTGCGTGTGTGAGAAGTAAGTTAGCAGCACGTAGCATCAGCCACTGTGAAGTACAAGCCGAGTGAGGTTATTAAGTCACTTTCATATAGTGTGTAGATTGGCTGGAGTATTTTTGTAGAGCTAGAATATCCGGAGGTTTCCCTGTCATGGATTTTGAATGGTAACACAGCTCCTTACATGCTTGTAATAACTTACTGAAGAGTTGAGTCTCTGATTTTGACACTTATGTTAAGAACTAATTGGCTAATTTATCAGAGCTAACTTCAATGTATCACTTTGGGTTAATTTCTGCAGAGGTGTCATGGTATTAACTATTCCAGATTGAGTCGATTCTGTCAGGAAAAGCCAACAACAGCTGTGCATGTTTTGATTCAGAGTGTGCACGGACAGGAGAGGCTGATCATGTGTTGAGAGAGGTGCAGCTCTACAATGAAATCAGAATCAGAAATACTTTATTGATCCCCGAGGGGAAATTGCTTACGTCACAGTTCTAAGTCTCAGAAATTTAAGCAGTACAAAAAAAAAAAAAAAGATAAACATAAGTAAAAAATATGTCCTAAAAACATAAACTTCAGTAGAAAAAAGTAAAAATGTGCATTGTTCTAAGAAAAAGAAAAATATATGTATACACTGTAATAGAGAGTAATTAAGTTATGTTTGTGTTGTTGGACAGAGAATTGGTTATTGTTAACTTAAGGAGTGAAGATGAGTTATCCGCTTGCAGGTTTTAACCCATTTTAAATCTCACAAAAATAGAAAATCAATACGTGGTGGCCGGTGTTTGATGTTGTGGCAGGCTGTCACAAATACATCAGTGTATGTAAAACTGATCTGATGCTATCTACCTCATTCAAATAGTATCGGACACCTCCATGAATATATCGAAAAATTTTGCATGATTAGATCATCCGCCTAAAAAAAGAAATATGAACTCTGAGTTGAGAGATGCTTCAGAATCATTGATCTAAAAATGGAATATAAGAGATGAAAAGCAGCACCGTGGTCTCGCACCACACATTTGAGAAGTTCAATGTGCTCTTGTTGCTAATCGATGCCAAACATGATATTTTTGAATGTTTAATTCATGTTGCTTCAGTAGTTTTATGTTTTTTTTTTTCTTTCTATTAAGCTCTCCGCTGCTTACTCTCCACTCAATGTTTTGCTATTTTTGTCGCCACTTGTACTCTCTCTCCTTGTTTTGTGTGCTTAGTCACGGCATTCATTGTTTGCATGGTCACAAAAACTAATCTGCCTTGTCCTTTTGTTGCATTCAACCATAAATGTGGCAAATAAAAGTGAGCTCAGTTGATCAACGAGCGGACTTTTACATCTTTAAACAGTTATGATGGCTAACACTTTAAGAAGAGCTATTTGTAGAGCCATTTGCACAGCGATTTATAATAATGTATGTTTTATGCAGCTGTATAGTTTACTCTTGCAGTGTTTATTATGGATGAATCTAGTGTTGCAAGCTGGGTTTAATAGGACCAGTAGCTCTCATCCAGAGATCTTTTATCTCTGTTAAATGTGGGCAGAACACATGGTGCTGATACAGGCAGTGACAAAGCAATACAGAGTGAATTCAATTAACACTAAGCACAATCAATAGAGCAACATTTTAATGGTGAAACTGGGGTGCAGATATAGTTTAGAGCAGAATAGATGATTACCTTTGATTAGATTACCTTTCATACGTTACACTGACAACAGAATGTATATCACTATACACGAATCATTAACAACGAATATATTCGTTATTAATGATTCTATAGTAGAGCCTGATCAATACCAGATCTTTGAGGCTGATGCCAATTTTTAAGGACTGAAATAATTCTGATATTGATGTATCAGATTGATATTCTTTTATGAATCTATATATATAATATCCTTTTTTTTTTAGCACAAGTGTCTTGTGTTTAAATGAACATAATAACTTTATTTATATTGCACCTTTCAAAAACAGAGTTTGCAAAGCACTTTACAGATAGGCCAGAGAAGCAAAAGTGGAGAAGTAACAAAAATAAATCAATACAACACCTATGGATACAATTAAAACAATAAAAGCACCAAAAGGGACATATCAAATTAATGTAATAGAGCAAGTAGAATATATGTAGATTATATGTTATGGTTATGCTGGGATTTAAAATGATCGAATGTTGTTTATTAACTTTCCAGCAATGTTTTTTCACAAACTATTGTGAAAACATCTTACAGTGAAGTCACCATTTTACTCCGCACCACTTTCTGCTCTGCTACATGTGCTGCAGACAGTGCAGAGTATTCAAAATAATGGAGACGGAGCTCCTATGTGATGAGACTATATTTTCCTGCATTATCAGCTGTAAAAGTAAAAGTTTTGCTATTTCAGTCCCGGCTGATACTGACATATCTGAAATCTGTAATGCTAATGTCAGCCACCCGGTATATCAGTCGGCCTCTATTTTTTAGTACAGTGTACATTTGGTTAAAGCTAAAAACAGGAAGTTGCATCTGAAAGAATGAAATACTTGTTTAACTTGAGGTCACCTCTATAAGAAAAATACGAGGCACACTTTACTGTTTAACAAAAGGAGTCCAATTGTATTATCCAGGTGATAATTAGAATTAAAGGATGTGTGTAAAGAGTGCAAACTCTGTGGGAGAATATCCTATCATAATAGTTTCAGCTCTCTGGTCTACTTTCCCTGATTAGCAAGATTACCATGAGACCGTAGTTCCAGCTGCCTAATGAAGGTTATGCTGTAACTTCCTTGCTACTTCATGGGCAAACACGGACGATTATCAAATGCTTGCACACACCACACACACAAAGCTTTACATTCCCCCAGTTTAACATAAAAAATTAATACTTTACAGAGCGTTATTAATGGGGAATTTATCTTCTAAAGGCTATTCGCCGATAGTTTGGTGCCCTTGCTTTCTGAACACATGAACGCTTTTCAAACTCGCTGGGGAAAGAAAAAAAATGCCTTTGAAGATGCAAAGTCTTCATCCAACACTAGTGATGTGTGCATGGATCTGTCTGTGTGAGATGCACACTACCATTCCAGGAGTTAATTAGATCCTGACTTAGCCCAGCATGCACACATTTACCCTTGCGTACAAACACATGTTCACTCGCTGCAAATAGACCGTATCCTAACGAGGTCGATGGGGAAGGAGAGTTATTAGGCTTACAGGCTGAATAAACTGTTCCCTCTCCTGTGAAAAAAGGCCTTAGGGCCGAACAGACTGAAGGATGGAGACAAACACAGATGGAGAGCTTGATGGACAATTAGAGACAGGAAAGTGCAGACAGACAGATTGGAGGCGGCGAGACACAGACAGACAGCGACAGACAGCGCTTTATGACTCTTTGCAGCATTAGTTTTCAGTCGGTGAGATGAAGTGTCATTTAGCCGCAGCGAAATTATCCTTTTTCATTTTCCTGTAGAGGACATGGTTATCTAACTGCTCTCAAAGATGCGCTCTGGGTGCACATGTGCAAGTGTGTGGCTGCCGGCTGATTTATGGGATGCAGCCAGACAATCCGGAGCATGCTTGTAATGTGGCTCTGCATTGTTCTACAGAGGAAATTTACCTGTGTGGATGTGCATGTGAGATACTCGCTGCCATCACAGTCGCTACACTGCGTAGTTGAATGCATCGGCACCGAGCTGCCCATCCATCACTGTTACATCACAGACACACACTTATTCACACACACAGTCAGGGCAATCCATCTTGAGAGGGAACCACTGCTTGCTCTTAGCCTGCCATGAACCACTTTGTCACTGATACACCATCAAAAGCAAACCTGCGAATGGATATAGACAAAAAGCTACCGGAGGACGCTAATTAAATAAACCTGCTCAAGAGGGAAACTTACGCACATCCTGTTGAGGTCGGAAAGCTTTATTTTGGACGTTGCACAGTTTGAACTTCC
This sequence comes from Chromis chromis, assembly GCA_900302755.1. NCBI lineage: Eukaryota > Metazoa > Chordata > Actinopteri > Pomacentridae > Chromis > Chromis chromis. The sequence goes on along the minus strand of OMNN01098994.1, from coordinate 4,516 downwards.
TGTTAGTTCAGTTCAATGAACCTGATCAGTTTGATCAGCTGATCAGCTGTTTGATCAAATCTCCAGTTTCTGCAGGAATTTTACAAATAAATGAACATCCATTACATTAAAATCCTGCCAAAGGAGTTTACACAACACTGATTAAGCCAATTAAGGCCACGTGAATTCTCTCTACTTCACAGTATACCACACTTTAAAATCTGGTGTCTGTAGCACTAGTCTCCCTCTGGTGCATTGATAGTGATGCATTTTACATTAAACAGGAGTGATTGGTTCACAATAGCTGAAGAGCGGAGCCACTATAGCGACAAAGATGGAGTAGGCTACAGCGAAAAGCAGTATGGGGCAGCCTGTGGTGGAAAAACCAAGGACAAATCCAAGAACAGTTTTTCAATGCTCCATATAAAAAAGAAACTTGGGAGGGATTCAGGAGAGGAGTTATAGTCTAAAAAGGAAAGTGATTCATGGCGAGGCATATGCCTAAAACATGCGTCAATTACTGTCCCTGCCAATTACTCCCACTGACATAAAGTTGTGATGGAACATGCGTAAGTTAAAAATGGCCTATTTACACATCCAGCAGTTATAGAGCAACATTATCATCCATTTAGAGTTTGTCTGTGAAGATTCTCAGTCATCCAGGTCATGATTATCCTTGTAGTTTCAATCGTAGCATCTGGACTTGCTTTAGTTTGTCGAAGACATTCCACCTCTCATCCAAGAGGCTTCATCAGTTCTAACTGACTGGCTGGGAGTTCCAGATATTTATACCCTTCAGGAGCCATTAACACTATTGAAACTTTTGTCTGCTGGGTGTGTGTTGCCCCTCCCCTCATTTTGCGTATAAATATCTGGAATTCCCAATGAGTCAGTTAGAACTGATGAAGCCTCTTGGATGAGAGGTGAAACGTCTTCGACAAACTCAAGCAAGTCCAGATGCTACGATTGAAACTACGAGGATATCCGTTTAGAGTTGTATTTCTGGCCACTTAACAAATGTATATCCCATTTTAGTCTTGTTTTAACTGCCCATTCTGTAGAGCATGTTATAGATCAGTCTTCTACAGGGGAAAAATTAACGATCTAGCTTGTTTGTATTTCTTTAAACCAATCACAGTCTTAGTTGGCGGGGCTAAGTGAAAGATGAGTCATTCCACGCCAACTCACCTAGGGTCTCCCAGCTGAGGTCATGGATTTTCTTGAAAAAAAATCATGCAGAAACTTCTTCCTAAACCATGGAATCTTGCAAAACCCCACAGCTCTACTCCTAATACTTTTTGAGTCATGCATTTGTGAAAATCGGCCCTCAGTGTTAAATTTGATCACTTCAGCGATTCTTTTAAAGCCTCACCAGCTGCTTATTTTTTACAGGATTTGGCTGACTTTTTTTTTTTTTACTGAATATCCCAGAAACTTCAAGGAAAAGTTGGAACTTGTAATCATGTCTTTTTTATTTTTTTTTTTAACAGAAATTAAAATAATAGAAATCCAGAATTTATCATCAAAACGAAAAATCTTTAATTTTCAGAAAATCATATGTCCACTAATATTCACTCAGTTCCAACCAAATGTGTGTAGAAACAACTTAGTTTTGTCATATCTAAATGTCATTGGGTGCTACATCAAAAATTGACTGCCACAGGTCTTCCTAAAATTAGGTTCGGAGCTGAAAATCCACTTTTTAGGACATTTTAACAGTATTGTTTTTTAGGAAGGATTGTTTTGATTGAAGCGAATGTCTTCATATCCATTGAAAACATATTAAAAATTAAAGATGTTATATTACTCCTTCATTATTTAAACATTTTATGGAAATGACACATTTTTCGTAGTTTTCAGTGGCTTTAATATCACATTTGGTGGCTTTAATTGTCTAGTAAATACTTGTATTATGCTGATTTCAATGTTTTATATGTCTGTATGTTACCTGTTGAGCTATTTTCTCATTAGTTCAGGAAATAAACAATTCAATGTGCAGCTTGTAGTGGTTTTGGTCATTGTGTAATAGATGATTCATCTTGCATCCAGTAAGGCAAACACTGTCATTAAAATAGATAACTTAAGGAAAAAAATTAGCAGGGCTTCCGTAATCAAATCATTCCAAATCCTCTGTAAAAGTTGAGATTTTCAGTGCGATAAGTTGCTGCCTGGAGGTGGTTGTTGTTTCCTGTTGTAAAGAAAACAGCAACACAAAGCCACCTGAACTGAGCGGCCAATGGCACGATTGTATATGCATCCTACATGCTGTGAGTCAGACTAATCCTATAGTCATTCTACTTTTATCTCAGTTTTGGTCTCCACCTCAACTCCTGTGGGAAAACCTGCCTCTTTAACTACTACTCTCCATCGTGTTAATCCCATGGCTGCCTGTTTAGTCTGTCTGCTGTCATAGAACGTATCGAAAATGTTTGATCACTGGGGCTTTTAATTCAATTCAGTTCATTTTTATTTATATAGTGCCACTTCACAACGTAAGTCATCTCAAGGCACCTCACATAATAAGGTGAAGGCTTTATATCTTGCATTATAGAGAGAAAACCAAACAAATTCAAACAACTCCCTTTTGCAACCTCTCTGGTGCCAGTGGGAAAAAAAAAAACTCCCTTTAAGTTTAACAGAACAAAACCTCAAAGAGAAAAATCAATCACTGTGTTTGCTTCCATACTTCTTGCCCTTGATTGTGCAAGGCTAACATAATATTAGCATTCAATTTTTTTTAAAAGTGTAGCAAGTGTGTGTGCATATCTGTGTGCTTAAACATGCAAATGTGCAAATACTCACATATATCTGCATATAGCAGGTTAGAGAGAACAAGTACTAATCTGCTAATGTAATTTTATAGGTTGCCTCACCTCTTTATTGTATATTCATACAGCTCCAACACTGCACCCCATTCTGTCGTCATTTATCAGCCTGTTTCTCATATTTCCTCCCAACTTTCCCTGCACGAATTCACAATCTACTTACCATCACTCATTCTGGTTTTTATTCCTTTCTCCATCCCTCTGTCTTGTTTGATCCAATTTTCTCCCTCTCCTCTTTCTTCGACTTAATCTCGCGCTTTCTCTGCCTTCACTCGTCTCTTTTTGCTCCCTATCTCCACCTTTTCTGTGTTTGTTAGGATCTATATATGTATTTGCTCATTCAAGAGTGGGAATGCAAGACGCCCACTGACATAAAGCACACATTCCTTCGGCAACACGAACAAGAAATCCTTGTTTGTGTGTTCAAGTGATAGCGAGATGAAAAGAAGAATGCACTGACAAAAAGGAAATTAAAAAAAAAACTGAAAGCAGAAAGGAAGGGCAAGTGAGCAAGTTGTGCCAGGACAGTGATTCAGCATAATATGAATAATGACAAATGAATAATTTATATAGCTGTGTGTACTATCAGCAATAATTTATACGAGTAATAATGTTGAGATGTAATATATATATATATATATTAGTCAAATATGTCAGTGGCATCACATTATGGATGAAAAGTGGTGTTCTGCAGCTTTATAACGCAGGAAATATCCTCGCTGGAGTCTGACAACAGGTCTGAGGAGAGGAGGGGAAGTAGATGAAAGACGAGGATAAAAAGGCAGAAGCAAGAGACTACCAAAGTTCTGATAAATTCATTTTTATTTGAACTTTGGTCTTATTTTTTTGGTAGCTTTAGCCACAATTGTCACGAGTATTAGTTAAAAAAGCACCCACTAAGTCTGTTGCTTCCTGTGATCAATTAGAGGTATGACATTTGTAAAAAGAAGCAGTGAAATAATCATAAAAGTGGACTCTTCTGCGTGGCTGAAGTCTTTTTTAACCATGCGGCACGGCTGTTGCACCTCTAACAAGACCCAACAGTAGCATAATCGGCAGCTGTTAAAGTGTTAAAATCAACAGAAATCATGCAGCCAAAACACAACTACATTTTCCTTTTTAGAAACTTTTTCAATCAGACGTTCCGTCATGAAGGACATTTAACCAGCTCCTTTCAGCAAAGCTTTGCTGTATTTTCGGGTCAAAAACCTTAAATTGATTTACTGCAGAAACATTTTTCTGAGCGCTTGACGCTCGGCTACTTCACAGAATTTTAATTTTATTGACCCAACTGTTGAATCTACACGCACACATGCATAGTTTACAACTGCTTGATGTTAATATGGTGTTTGACATTGAGCTCCTGCTTCTACACAGGCACCAATTAGATAACACACACTCTGGTGCAAACACACACTCTCACACAGACTTGAATCTAATGACTGGTATTTGTGCAGCAGTGTATTGACATAACCCCCGGCTGCAGTGGTCTCTTGTCAAATCATGTAGAACAGAATCTCTGTCTGATGCTCATTTCCTATTCTCTCCTATTGATTATTCATTTCTTTCTTGGCAGATTAGCCTCAAAGCTAGCTCTGAGCCAGACAAGTATGGTTATACCGGGAGATGTGTGTCTCTTTCAATGTGTTGTGCATGTAGGGGATTGTGTGGGTGGGTGGGCCACTCTTTTTTTATATATTATGACATGTAAA
>OMNN01098992.1:43570-77284 GCA_900302755.1 Chromis chromis | reverse complement strand
ATGATTCCACACGGTGGCGTTTATCACATGAATGAAGGAGACTTGAGCGGAAATGAATTGGCCCAGGAAGAGTTTGAACAGGTATAATGGAGGACAGCAACGCTACCGTAAGAGACGCCCCATCCACGTTTAAGTCCAAAGTGTGGACCCATTTGGGCTTTGGCAACATGGAGGGAACAAGCAAGCTGGACAAAGACTATGCCATATGCAAGAACTGCCTCGCAAAAGTAAAGTACACAGGCAACACCACGAACATTGTATTTTTCAGTTATAGATATTGTAGCGATCAAACAGCCGGTCGCTAGTACGGGACTGTTGTGCTGCAATGCATTATGGGACTTTGGGGTTTTATTAATGTTTTTGCTACCATGAGTGAGAAGGGTAGTGGGGTTGATGGCTACCTGCTACTGTTTGTGTGTTGGTGTTCAACTGTGAGGGCAAATAAAAGCACAAAAGATAAAAGCTCTAGCTCAAGCTTCTTCCTTCCACGCCACTTGATACATGATGTATTGTTATGTGATTGCCTTGCAATATATCGATTATTGATGTATCGCGATAGTATCTATATCTGAGCAATGTATCGCGCATCATATCGTATTGTGAGGTATCCTGTGATTCCCACCCTTCTGTCATGTGAAAAAATAACTATATCCAATACAAAACTTTTTCAATATATCTGGACAAGAAAACGTTTGATTCTTTGAAATAATGTTTATTAATAAAGGTGGCATACTCTAACATTTCAACACATTCAAATCCATAAAATTAAAATCAGGAGTCACAGATCATGTGCACACAACCTTAGTAAGTGACATATAAATCCTGACTTACTTAAACCTGTCAGCGTCTAAAGCTCTCTTCGAGTGTGTTGTGTCATCGTGCCAAGATCTAAAGAGCTCTGTAAAGCCTTCAGAAAAAACGGATTTGGGATGCCTTTGAGTCTGTCAAGAAATTTAAACAGATCTCCAAATAATATAAAATAAATTATTCCACTGTAAGAACTCCAAAATGTGCTTTGTCTATTATCTGAGCTTGCTCAGATTTGACTCGCATGGGAGGTGTGTCAGGAAAAAAACCTTTGCTGTCCAAAAGAGCATTAGAGCAACACTACAGGCTGCCAGTGAACATATAGAGAAAGAACAGGCGTTTTGGAGAATGTGCTCTGGACACATGAATCAAAGATAGAGCTGTTTGGCCACAGTAACAATGGAAATGTTTGGTGCAGACCAAAGACCCCTTTTCAAAAGAAGAACCAAGTACCAGTTGTAAAGCATGGTGGTAGATATGTTATGGTTTGGGGTTGCCTCGCTGACTCAGAGACTAGTTCAACTATGAATTCTGCATCATATCAAAGCTTTAAGAAAATGCAAGGCCATCCATCCAAAAGATTCAGACCACTGAACAGGAAAACAATCCTAACCACACTAGGAAATCCACGAAAGAATAGCTCAAAAAGCAGAAATGAAGGGTTATGAATGGCAAGCAGTCAAAGCCCAGATCTGAATCCCAGTAAATGTTGTGGGGGGATTTGAAATAGGCAGTACACGCAAGCAAACCCTCAAACATCTTGCAAATAAAGGAATTTTGCCTTGAGGATTGGTCAAAAATGTCAGCTGGCTTATGTCAGAGACTGGTGGATAAATTATGCAAAATACATACAAGAAGGTATTTTTGCTCGAGGGGGCAACACTCGCTCTTCAGCCTAGAGTGTGCTTATCTTTTCCATAGAATACTTTACACTTATTGATTTTTTTGATGACTAAACTAAGGAAAAAGTTCCTTTTAATTGTACTAGTTATACTAGTAGATCACCTTTATCTATAGACACTATTTAAAAGAAGATCAAAGGTTTGCCGGTCTAAATATGTCAAAATAGCTAAAAAATTAATTCATGTTAGTGAATTAATAAAAGGGAAGTAATGCGCTCACCTCTGTCAGTCCTTTTATCTTCAGGTAGCCACACAAGTAGGAATCCTCCATGGTGACATGCTTTAAACAGAAAAGAAAAGACAATGTTGACATTCACCTCATGTCTGTAACAGGTAGTACCCTGTATATTAACTGACATAAATGGGGATCCTGTGATAACAGCCATAAACATGCATTTTGTGAGGGTTTTCTCATTCAAATAAAGAAGCTACAAATGATTAAATCTCCTAAGCAGTATTTCATTATATTAGTTTAGCTTAGTGACATATAAACATTGAATAAAATGTGTGGTTGTAGCTGAAAGGGACTGTTTGTGGCACTGCTACATCCACAGCTAGCTAGGCGACTTTCTCCAGGACAGGCCAGGACTGATTTTCCAGCTGTCAATCATCACACCGCCCGTTTGACAGATCACCAAACCCCCCTCCTGACATCTCGACCGAATAACCAAATATCCGCTTCACAGCCCCACCTGCAAAACAACCTCCACGTCGTAAGAGTTCCCTTTGCTTTTCTGGTGGCCCCTGAACTTGGAGCCGCTGTAAAGGAGCGAGGTGACAACACCGGGCTGTTGGGTGTTTATCGGGGGCGGCGGGATAAGTGAGGCCGAGGATGCGAAGGCCGCGGCTGGGGAGTCGTTGAGGTATCCAGCGGGGACAGGCATGGCTCCCGCTTCGCTGGCTGGGCACCGACCGCGGTCAATGGCCGTCTGGGCGTGGAACTCTGTCGGCGTCTACGAAGAGGTGGAGGCGGGTTGAGGAGCTCCACCAACATTCAAATTCCACTTAATTCCGCTACAGTTCAGTTTACCAGGCACCAAGCTGCCACAGAAGTAAGTGGACTTCGACGCGGCGCTGTGGCAGGGAGTATCCGGCCCTCTCATTGGTCAACGGAGTTCACCTTGCGAAGATCGTCACAGCTCATTGGTTCAATGGGCGGAAGGTTTTATGGGAACATTTGGATGTAGTTTTTTGCGTGTTGTGTAAGGAGGTGTAGAGGCACTTAAAAACTACATTTCCCCAAAACTAAAGACACTTTACGACGCTGTCAAGCATAGAAGGTCACACGCGTGCTTTTGAACGTCGGAGCTGCTATGAGAAAGATGAGAAAGAAATGTGAAGCAGTAAATAGAGACCTAGCGACTTTATGCAGTTAAGCAGCGCAGTATAAACAGGAGTAGATGCTAATAGGAATAATAATAGTTAACTGAGGGACTGTCAGAAACAGCTAGCTTCACGGGACGCCTCTCTTTTGGATTAGCTTTGCTTAAAAACATCTTCACATTATCCCCACTATGTTTAGAAGTATTGTTAGATTTGGAAATGTCCTCTCTGTCAGTAAAGTGTGTCTGAGACGACAGCACCCAAGATGTGCTTTAAAATACTCCACAGCCGCAGCAGGTAAGATAAATAAACACTCTTGTCTACTGCTGTCGATATGTGCAATCTAACCCTTTTGATTGATGTGATGTTCTTCTGTTAACCAGAGAGAAAGAAATTTTATCAAGATGTCACCATATCCCAAGGTGAAGGTGAGTGTCAAATATAATTATTAATTAAGTCAAGGATAGTAGTTGTGTGCATGTTTGAGAATAAAGTTTATTTTGTGTTGGATGTTTTTTCAGTACTAAGCCCAAAGATAGTATAATGCTCTCCCTCATGGAATTGGTTTTGTTTATTTGAAATTAGAGCACATTTCATGCTTAAATATAAAAAAAAAAATCATAATTTTTTTTTTGCCTCCTCCAACATTAATATCTTCATTTTTTTAATAAATGTTTTATATAGGTGGTTTATTTGAGATAAACCTTGACCGAAGGAAGCTGAAAACTCCAGGAGGGAAGCTGTTCACAGTGCCAAATGAAGCCCTGGCCATCGCAGTGGCAACTGAGTGGGATGCTCAAAGGGAAACACTCAAGTTCTACACCATGCACATGGTACGGCTTTTGTCTTGGGATCAGATTCAGCGTTTCTCATAGTGTTTATAGTGATGGCACCTGCCTCTCCTAAAATAAACCACAACTCTACCAACGTTAAAAGACACACATGCTTTTACAAAATGTAATATTAGATTATTAGATATTAGATTTTTTAAGCATCATGGGAAAAGGCCATATTAAAACAGTCATTTTCGAACTGTATTGCAAACAGGATGAGGTGTTTCAGGTTCTTGCCACCTCTGCCAGCCAGTTTGTTGGAGGGAAAACCTGTCAGCCTTGTAGTGAGACCACACTTAGGATTGGTAATTTTTAGATTCCTGGAGCTGCTTTTTGATGTGTTGTCATGCAATTTCAGTTGTTAGCAGTTTTTGTTTTCAACATATATTTCTATCTCGATGCTTCGGAGAACTACAACATACCATATACCAGTTAAAAAATGACAGCTTCACTCTTCCACCTCTTCGTTTCTTTGTGAGAAGGTTGGGAGTAATTAGACTCAAATAACCAGACCATGAGTCAAAAAAATGCTGTAACCCAGATCCTCTATTAACACAGAGAAGTTTGTGAAGCTGTGAAGTGTTTCTTAGCAGACTTTACCACTAATTTATACATGTTATGCTTGTAATTGTTTCAGGTTACAAGTTAGAGATATTGATGTTAAATCTGAGCTGACAAAACTAGTAAAATGTTGTCTCTGCCTGCAGACTACTCTGTGCAACACAGCTCTGGACAATCCCACCCAACGCAACAAGGACCAAATGATTAATGCTGCTCTCAAGTTTCTGGAGACTGACACCGTCTGGTATACCACTCATTTACTATAAATGCTATTAATTAATAATGGTCATTCATTTAATGTTTCACACATTCATATGTAGCCAGAGCATGTTTCTATAAATATTTTCTCAACAGGGATAATAGGTCAATATAATCAGTGTTTACACATGACTGCATTTAATGCCTGCTAAAGAGAGATCAACACAATGACAACATAGATATTAAATGTCCATATTTTTAATGAAGTGACACCCTTTAAGTTACAAGCCATAGTGGTGGAAGACATCAACACAAGACAACACCAAAAGGATGATATTAACTGATTATATTTGGCATTTTATCCTGCACTTGAATGCAGCAAAATGACTGTTCTACATTTGAAATTCTTCTCCTTAAAACCCTTTCACACAGATAATGTGCTATAATTACATTAAGACAACCTTACTTTGATTGCTCACGTTGAATTAAAAAAAGTTCTGGGATCAGAGGCGTGATGTCTAATACAAAGCGTTGGTGTCTAGTGTGGCATATCCCCCCCGTGCCGGCTCTCCTTTTCATGCAGATGTCATTTGTTTCTGTGACTACCTCCATGCCCATTTCCTCTTCGTGTTTTACACACAAGTGGAATAAAGGCACCACAGTCTGCGTGAAAGGGTATTTTGAATGTTTAATTTGGTGGTTATTTGCAGGCATATTTACATGTGTTCTTACATTGCTAAAATGTTGTTACTGCCTTTTTCTTGCTGTTATTGTGGCTATAATGTAAGTCCTATTTATGTTTTGTGTAGTTACAGAGTAGATGAGCCCCATGGTTTGGTTGAGCTGCAGAAGAATGAGTGGGACCCTGTGCTACACTGGATTGAAAATAGGTAAAAACAGCAGCAGCTTTTGAAATGGTCAGAGCACACAGACTGGCATTAAAGCCCCCAAATGATGTAAATGAAATACTTTTATTTAATCTTTATCTCCCACAACTTTATTGCAGATATAACGTCACTATTGGCTCCTCATCCAGTATTTTGGGTCCTGAGATTCCTGAGGCAACCAAAGATACGTTCCGTCAACACCTCAATTCTTACAATTTTTGGTCTCTGACAGGTAAGACGTCACTAACTGATTTCAGTTGAAATGGACCTTGATTTAGATACAATATGCCTGTATCTGTGGTGCTAGAGATTTGTTTCGCTTGTGTGGTAGCTGTAAATAGCACGAGAAAGGATGGGGAGATGAGGAGAGCTGCTATGGCAAGTGAAATTGCTGTAATATTTAAAGCTAAAGTGTGTAATCAGTTTTGTAATTGACAGTACTAGTGCTATTGCAGAGTTTTACATTCGTATGATTGCTGTTTTGCAGGGCTTGAATTTGTGATCACCCAGTTGAAGTCTGTTGTGCTGTCACTGGGGATGATTGACAGACATCTGAGTGTGGAGCAGGCTGTGCTGTTATCCAGACTGGAGGAGGAATACCAGGTAGACAGAGAGTACCCAGCATTTTTGAGCAACATTTTTAGTTTGCATTGTTTTATATTACACATTTTGCATGGGGATTTTTCGCTTCTTCAGGCTGTTTTATTTTGGCTGTACTGATGAGCACAAAAACTGTCTTTGTACTGCATCTGTCGTGGCCAAAAACTCCAAAACAAAAGTTTAATTTATTTGCTCCAGAGAAACAGCACCCTCTTCTGTTGTCATAGTATTTCCCATCAAAAGTAACTTGGCAGCACACAATGTACAGGCCCATGTAGAGGCTGACTTTGCTTTTCTGAGCCCTGGTTTTTCTTGTTTGCTTTGCAGAAATTCCAGCAGACAATCTTAAGTTATTCTCAGTTTATTCCTCCAACATGTTTTTTCTCCTTCACAGATTCGAAGCTGGGGGAATGTGGAATGGGCCCATGACTACGACATGTTTGAGCTGAGGGCACGGACGGCTGCAGGAGCTCTTTTTGTCCACCTCTCATCTGAGAGTTCAACTATCAAACGCAAACTTCTGCAGGATTGAGAATTAACTTCTAGAGAACACCCAGGAAAATCTGCCCTCAAACCGAGAATACCCCAACTACCTGAGTTGTATGAACGCTTCCATATCCATACAGACAAACACCACACATCCCAGTTGTTCTATTTAGCAGTGACAGCTGTTCTGTCAGTGATCTGTTATAGAGTCATTTCACTCCAGTAAAACACGTTGGCTGTCTTTTTTTGCAATGTTTATATGTGGCAGCTGCCAAGTATGACACTCTTCACAGAGGTTCTAGACAGTTCTCAGTCACCCGTGACATTTTGGACACAGGCGGAATGATGTTGTTGTCTGTTTGGTGGTGGAATGTTATTTCTCATGCCTGCTTTTTCTGTGAGCAACATTTTAATTTGAGTGCTTGTGCTTCCTAAAAGCACTCTAACCAATTCATACTAGCTGTCTAGTGTTTGTTATAGGCACAGTGCATGTGAGAAGTATTCACTTGCATTATGTGTTCAGGTTTTTTTTCATGTAACTAATCAAACCTGGTGTATGTATCATGGTATTTTTTCTGTGGTAAAGTGGAGAAAGACTGAAGGTTGTACAGACGAAGCCTATTCCTTTTTCTAAGTATTTAGAAAAAGTAGAATTTTAGCAGAAAAATGGACTGCATCCTCCTCCAGTGGAGAGTTGTTGCTTTTACAGTTTACATGGATCAAGGCAATAAAAGAATGATAATATCTGCCTGTGTGGTTCATTTCAACTGATAATCAGAATATGGCAGCAAAGTTCATAGTGAAGTAAAATATGAACTTGCCAAAGCATTTCACAGATGTCTGTCATAACTTATTATCTTATGTAGATATTTTATGTCTCCATTAAATGATAACAGAATCGATGCCACATACATAAAATATCAATTTGAATTTTATTACTGCAACCTTTGGTTTCCTTTATTTACAATCGCCCTGCTCTCATGATGAGTGTCCGAGTTGTCCAATCACACTAAAGGTCAGGAGTTTTTGACCAATTACATTCGTGCGTGGGCGGGACTTGCTGGATGTTTCCTCATGTATCATCATTATCATCCCATGGACTGACTTGTTTGTTGTCGAGCAAGATGGAGTTCCTTTTGGGAAATCCTTACAGTACCCCAGTGGGGCATTGCATTGGTATGTAGCTAAATATTTAAGAAACGACATTGCGCACAGATATGTGTTTCTGTCCTGCGAGCGTGTCTATTTTGAGCTTTAGTCGTTTACGGGTTTGCTAGCGTTAGCATGCTAACGTCCCTGAATGAGTTGTCTACAGCTGGAAAGCCACCGTTAGCCGCCTAGCTAACTAGTAGTTACGGTAACATCTGCTGTCACTGTGGTAGAATGACTGTTAACTAAGTCAAGGTCTGTTTTTTTTTTTGCCATTTTCAGATGTTAGGTCAGTGCTTATACCATTAGTGAACACAATTACTTATATGTTAGAGGGTGACTAATAGCTAAATTCGCTAACAGTTAGCTAGCCACCAGTCATCGTCACATAATTGGTCTGCTGTGCTTCATTAAGACGTCGTTTTTTAACTTACTACCTGTGTGTTTCAGAGAGAGCCACTGATGGCTCCCTGCAGAGTGAAGACTGGACCCTCAACATGGAAATATGTGACATCATCAATGAAACAGAAGATGGGTGAGCACCCATAGAAAATCAATGAGTATCCACATATGCTGATTAACTGTTCTGTGCACTGGTTTAATTCAGTGTTTCTGTGCTTTTTGCATAATGACTAGCTGCAGTAAGATCTGCAAATAGAGTCACTCTTTTCCATGTTTTTCCTTATCTGTGCCCTAGTAAGAGAAGAAATCTCCAACTGCCTGTGTAAGGCGGCTTTATGCAAGGCCCCGTTGCTTATCTCATTGTTCCATTAACCTTGTACTGTATGTTTAAGGCTGGTGTGTGAAGTCCAGGTCATGTTTGATTAGTGGCTCGTAAACTGGCTTAGGTGGGTCTAGCCTGGTATGATGTGCTTTTAAATCGGCAGTCTATAAAAAGAGGTCTGGCCCTTGCTTGTTTCTCATCTACAGGGAATGCAAGGACGTCACACAGCCACTGCTCTAACACTGATTTGATAGGTTAGAAGTAGTAAGAGAAAGTTAATTATTTCTGCCTTGCAGTAGAACAGTTAGTACCAGTTCCAAGATTGTGAAAAGCCAAGGAATCATTGACATGCGTTTGGGATATTTACCTTCCCAATTCTTGTCTGACAATGGCACCTAAACCTTTCAGCTATTAACTTCTCGGCAGTTGTGCTTGTTCTGCTCGGCATGTCTTACAAGTTGGTATGAAAGCTGTGGGCATATTGTACTAGTCTAACCTCGTGTGTTTATGTGTGCAGGCCAAAGGATGCCATTAGAGCAGTCAAGAAGAGACTCAATGGCAACAGAAATTATAGGGAAGTGATGCTGGCTTTAACGGTGAGTTAAAGTGGGGAGGATAAGAGCAGCTACACTGTATTCACAAGCAACAGCATTAACAACATAATTAATATACTCTAGTTCTTCTAATATAACAATGAGACGAATAGAAATAAAGAGGCAATGTGTGTGTTTTCTCTCACATAATGTAATATTCTTTGGCACAAATCACTTGGGGTCACTTGCTTGTGTCACCTAATTTGCATTTATAATTTTCAATCGAAAATATTTAGTCCATTCTAATTCTTGGGTGCAAAACAGTCACTTTGTCTATAAGAGGAATTGACTCACTGTTTGCGCGTTTGTGTGCTCTGAAAGTAATTTCTTCTGATTTGTCAGGTTCTGGAGACGTGTGTGAAGAACTGTGGCCATCGTTTTCATGCTTTAGTGACTAGTAGGGACTTTGTGGACGGTGTCCTTGTTAAAATCATCTCTCCTAAAAACAACCCGCCCACCATCGTTCAAGATAAAGTACTCGCCCTGATTCAGGTAAGATAACTGTAACATTGAATGTCGTTAATGTAGGTTTGTAAGCTCATATTTTTATTCTCTGTCTATATATTTTCTTCAATGATAATGTACACCAGTGTGAGGGACAGCAAGTATTTCTGATTGAGCCAGTCAGTGAGAGGTGAGGTGTGTGGCGTAGGTGTTTATTACATTATGTGTGGCTGTGCTGCAGTCCAGGAGGTGGCCTGTCATCCCCTGGCAGCGCCTCAGGTACAGCATACTGTCTCCAGGGCTTCAGCCAGGAGCAGCTCTAGTTACCTGTCACAGCTCGGGTAACCGGTTCATGTGGGCTGCTCTTATTTCCACCGGGGACACCATGTGACCACAGCTTACTGCATAGATCCAGGAGGGGGAATATAGTAGCTCTGAGGGAGAGGGGAGAGAATCGAAGTGTCTCCTGTTTATCTACTATTTAGACAAACATGTTTTTGACAGGAGGTTCAGCTGAGAAACCTGTGTGGGAAAACTTATAGAGTAGCATTCCCATCTCACAACAGCTGGAGCATTGTTGGCATTTCTTTTTGCAAGATGCATAATACCTAGTTGGGCAACAGACTGTGTTGTACTGATCTCTAAGCACCTGTCTCATTTCTCAGATGTTAATGAGTGTATCTTAGAGTTGATAAAAGTTAGCATGTGGGACCATTTGCTAGCCCTTAAAGTCATTCTAAGCTGATATATTCTAGCCAAACTCTTACCAGTTTCCATGAATACTGGTTTGGCATTGGCTTATGTTGCTTTTAGACATGGTTTAACCAAAGGAAGTGAGTGGTTGTGGAAAATTGAGTTTAGATCACACTGGCTTGCAATTTAAAGTCGAGCTCTTTTGGATCAAGAACGACCTCAAAGGCCTTGTGCACTTGTTTTTAAACTATTGTTTTGTCATGTGTTTGAACTGTTGTAATGGCCCAGTCTAGCTTGGAGCATTGCGGTTTGCTGATGGAATGTATTCAAGCCAAACAAACAAAAATCATCAGAGAACCGACTCCTTTTACTATTCTCACATCACTTGCTTTGTTTGCTGTGTCAGCCCTCCCTTTAGCCAGTGTGTTTTTTTTCCACTCTCTTTTCTTTTAACCCTTTTCTGACTCTGCTTTCTCCAGGCATGGGCTGATGCATTCAGGAGCAGTCCTGACCTTACAGGCGTGGTTCAAATCTATGAGGAGCTAAAGAGGAAAGGCATAGAGTTCCCCATGTCAGAACTGGAGACCTTGTCACCTATACACACACCTCAGCGGGTAGGAGGGATCAAACTAATAAGCCTAAATATGTGCTGAAGTTTCTGTGCAAAGATCAAGCATAGCATGATTGTCTTCTCAGGTAATTTTTCACATTCTGAATGTATATTATCTCCATCTCTGTCGTTTCTAGTCCGCAACTGCTCCAGAGGGAGACGCCACCCTACATAAGTACAGCAGCACTACTCAGCCCACACCACAGTCTGTCCCACCAGCCTACCCCACCCCTCAGGTCCCCAATATTCATGCCTCTGGATCCATCAATCCTACACCTGAACAGGTACGGTGGTATTACCCTAATCACACCAAAACTGAAGAGTTGGCTTAGATGTGTATTCACCTTGTAACATGTAATTCTCCCACAAAAACACAAACTCCTACTGTTTTAGTTTTTTTTTTGTCATGCCATGCAAGTCAAAATAGAATTGTGTGTATCTGTCTAAACAAACCAAAGTAATTAAAAACTCTACACTGTGAATGCACTGCTGCAAACGTGCTTGATGTGAAATTGGTTTATGCCAATCCCAACCTTGTTTGTCTGGAGTAGTCTCAAGGGTTCAGTTGACTTCAAGCATCACTTTATTCACCACATGTCCTGTTCCAAATACGTCCTTATGAATGAATTACAACTACATGTAACATTTAACACTTTTCATGATATGGAAGTGGTGTTAGCTTTTAGTGGCTAAAACTAGACATTCTAACCTTTTTATGAGTTTTAGCAAACTCTTCAAATGTTAACTGAAAAAAACTTTTACCAGTTTTTTAAAACTCTTTATGGTGCATTATTTATTCCTACCTATTTCAGCTTGTCATTGCTTTTAAATTGCTTTTTTAACCATTTGTCTATTACTTTCAGCTAACAATTTACATTTTTTTGACTTGCAAACTTTTTTGCACACATTCAAAATTGCAACACATGCTATTTAAGTGCATACAGCGTGTTACAGCGGACTCAGGCTGATGGACATTATTGTACATTTGGTAGAGGTCAGAATCACATGATTGGTAATAAAACTTGGCTGTTAATTTTTCAGCAAATTTTCAAAAATAATGCATATTTTTAGATTTTTTTTTTTTGTTGCATTGTAATTTTCTTATACCTCTGGGAAAAGTACACCCTTTGGTACATATACAGTCATGCCCGAAATTATTCATACCCCTGGTAAATTTGCCATGCCACTTTTTGTTCAAATGTAAATAAAAGCTGAGAAATATTCTTTCCACAATGATGCCTCGTCTTATTATCTTCTGGCAGACGCCTGTGTCATTTCCAATCAAGAAAAAACTTGCTGGTTGAATAAAAGTAACATTAAGTCAAAATTTACCAGGGGTATGAATAATTTCGGGCTTGACTATAACTTTGGTAGGGAATCACTGTCCTCTGCAGTCAGCAGTGCTGCTAAATGAAATGTTTTTTTCACACCAGGTTTCATAACAATAAACAGAATTTACCTTTATGCCATCCAGATTTGCCGGCTACGCAGTGAGTTGGACATTGTCCGTGGGAACACTAAGGTGATGTCAGAGATGCTGACTGAGATGGTGCCTGGACAGGAGGACGCTTCAGACTATGAGCTACTACAGGCAAGAGACCTCTTTTTATGTTTATGTATGTGTCTATCTGTCTCTATGGCTACGGTCACACTGCAAACCTTAGTGCTTTTCTTCTGGCTGCTTACATTATTTTAAATATGTGGCCAATATCAGATTCCACTGTGAACTGGTCACTGTCCCTAAGTGAACCAGATGCACAAAAGAACAAGAACAAAGGCTTTACATGCAGCACACTGTTGCACGGAATAAAACATGGAGGCCATTGAAGCCGGCCTTTCCTTTATAAGATGATGTGCAATGGAAGCCAACGAGGATGAGGAGAAAGTGAGACAAAGTTTCAACTATGGCTTTTTGTGGAGCAGTTGTTGCTTCCTCTGTATGCAGGTGTGTGTGGATGAGTCAGAGCAAGGAGTGGTGGATTCGTTACATGATCGGCTTCACTGAAACAGATTCCATCAAAATGTCAGTAGCTAGTTTTATTAACATCAGTTAGCGCCTCTCTACAAGACTCTTCAGCAAGACACATGGTTCAGGTGACCCATTTCCCAGAGAAAGCATTCAAAAGTCAGGGTGCAGTAGCTGGAAATAGGGGCGAGTTACCACATGCTATGAAACCTGTTTGGTGTTGCAAAGTCCTCTGCTTGTTCAATTCTCTAAGTGAGTGCCGCCAGCATAGAACTGTGATAAATGTCGATCTAGAGTGACATAAAAGACGCATAAATTTTTTATATGACTGTTCAGATGGAGGTCACATTGAAAAAGGTCAGACTTGTGTCTGGTTTAGGACCACATAAGAAAGTAACCCAAATCAAACTTGAAAAGGTCACATGCCATGTGATTTGTTAATGCCACTTTTACCTGCTGTCTGACTGCAGCTTTTCTGTGTATCTACACTCTGAAGTGTGTGTGTATAAATAAATAAACAAATATGAAAAACAAGTATATTTAGTATTAACGCGCCTGTACGAGCCATTAAGAGAGCATTAACCTGAGATCACTGTGCATTCAAGTCTGTGCTTTTATGTGTATGTCCTGTGTGCATTTGTGTTGTTTAGGAGCTGAACAGGACTTGTAGAGCCATGCAGCAGAGGATAATGGAGCTTATCTCCTGTGTTTCTAATGAGGCCGTGACTGAGGAGCTGCTGCATGTCAATGACGACCTCAACAACATTTTCCTCCGCTACGAAAGGTTAGAAAACACCGGCGAACACACAAATTGTACAAATGCAGATAAATTTTTGGGGTGATTGAAAGTGCACACATTCAAGCTCATCTGCACTCTGACAGCATTGTGTATTTGCACAGATTTGGTTATGTAAATGAAAGAGTTTTTGTTCATTTCTATTCTGTTGTCTCTTTGTTGCTTCAGGTATGAGAGGTTCAGGTCTGGGAGGTCCTCAGCTCAGAGTGTCAACAATGGGGTGAGTCAGCATCATTACCTCAAATGGTGAAACACCCAGTGTTTGCATCACACTTAATATTCCTGGATTTTCCTCATTGAATCTTCTGAGCTGGTTCTTATATGTCATAGTGTTGATTTTCTGCTCATGTTTTCACATTCTCTGACCGCCGCACCTTTCAGTGTCTTGGTGTGGACTTGCATGTTACATTACCAGTCAGGCTTTACAAAGTCTTTCAAGTGCTGTCTTTATAACCTGTCCGCTGTTTACCAGATGTACATGCCGATTTAATTGGAAACCCAACAAAGACATGTATACATTTGCTTTCATCTTAAAATGGAAAGAAAATGTATCTTTTTTTCATCTTTTCTCTTTCATTTTGGGTGTTCTGTTTTGTATTGTGATGTAACTTTGTCTTTCTACAATGCAGTCAGAGCAAGTTTGTTGCATTTAGGTTCTGTCCAGTAGGGGGAAACATTGACTGTGACTATACAGTAGTGAATGCAAAGAAAAGTCACTGCATTTGTGTGTTGGATTTGGGCTGATTGTGTTCATAGATGCACTTATGTTATCCACTCTAGAATAAAATGCAGTTAACAGCTCAGTCATAGCTTTGGAGCGGACTTATCTGTGTGCTTCAAATGGGGGCTTTTGTTATCAGCAGCCGAAATACCTGACAGCAGCGCATCATGTAACAGTCATTGTCATTCAGAGTTTTATGTTACTTGTATATACCTTTTTTTTATATCACACATGAGAGCTCCACTGCTGGAGATCAACTTTCATTTGTTGTGCCAAAAAGAGCTACATTCCATTTGTTTACTGCTGCTCGCTTGATGAATCCTATGTGCTGTACATTACATGCCTGTAGCTGTGGCTCTCGTGCTTCGTGCCCTGTCTCGGTTTCCTGTTGTTTCCACTTCACCTCTGTATATACTTATCAGGCCATAAACATTGGAAAGAATCTGATAAAAAGCAATGATAAGGCAAGGATACTCTGTATCACCTCCTCATTGGGTTTCCAGTTGTTTAGGCATGGTATATCGTCCATGGTTATCATGCCATTACATTGTGTCCCTGCACAGGCATGCTAATGGTATTCACTGTCTCTTCCTTTCTGTTCTTTTCTGTTCTTCTGTTTCTGTGGCTAGCTGAGGCAGGCAAGTATGAAAATATTGTCCCTAAATGAGCAGTGCCCCCCCTTCACAGCAACTGTTGAAACATGGCTAAATAATATGGGCCCAGCCTCCACCAGTATCTTTCACCCCATATGGCATGTTTTGACTCTGCAGCCCCCAACAGAAATGATATGATGAACCTGGAGGTAGACTGACAGTGAGACAAAGCTTAAGATGGCACGGAAATGAACATGTGCCTAAAATCACTGTTGTGTTGTGTTTTGCATTATCTCAAACTGTCAGGGTTTGAGATTTGCAAAATGGTCTTGATAGAACAACTCCTACAGAGCCCAAAGATTCGATTCCCTCCTCCCTCCCTGCTCTATTTCTGCCTTCTTAAGGGGATTGTTTTGTCTTTATGGATAACCAACATTTAGTGTCTTTCATAACTCATAATTCACTCAATTTGGCCATTTCCTGTAAGGGAGTCGCTTTGAAACCTATATATGTGTAAAATCAAACTTGTAATTTTGGATCCCCTTAAGAAACAGTTTTCCAGAAAGTGAGTTTGATTACCTGCTATCTATAGTCACAGACATTTTCATGCTCTCCTGAAGCTACCCAGCAAGTTTTTCAAGAGTGTGCTTACTCTTGTTAATGCACCATGCCATCATTTTTTTTAATCATAGCTCACAAATGTTGTTTTTTGTTATATATTTTTTTGCTAACATAATCAAGGAACGAAATACTGTATAACCCTGCCTTTCCTTAGCTTCCCACAAAAGGATTTATTTTGCTCCTCATGAGCCTGAAACCCTGATTCATTCTCTTTGCTCCTACATAATGTAAGGGCTAAATTGTCTCATCATTCCTCATTTATCAGGTCCTCAGTGAGGCTACAGAGGACAACCTCATAGACCTCGGCCCAGGTTCCCCAGCGGTGGTCAGCAATATGCCGAACGCAGCCCCAAGCAGCTTGCCCCCCACCATCACAGCCCCTGCTGGAAGACCCTCCTCCCCAGCCACCTTGGCTTCCCGCCTGGCTGGTCTAGGTATGTACTGACTACTTCAGAAATTAGCCAAATGTTCACTTTGAAATAACAAAATTCACATTCTTTTTTTCATGAGCAACATATGTCAAAGATGAAGTCTGCAATTCTGGAGAAAGATTGTTGATATTTAGCTAGTCATCATATTTAGAGAGTTTGCCAGACTTGCCATTCCTTTTGCTCTCACTTCCTCCTCCCTTTCTCCCACACAGAATGGACAGCTAGTGGACCATGAGGCGATATCCACTGAGGCTACATCCACACTAATAGATTTTCATTTTAAAGCATCTAACATCTGCTATAGTTACATCTACCGTCCACAGTACTCCAGAGTTTTAGGACCCCTAAGACTTTAGGAAATCCCATTTTAGTTTGAAAACTCTAAGTTTGATTTTGGAATGGATGGGCAGAAACTTTTGGCTTTTTCAAATGAAGACACAGACAGAACATGCTCACTTTCTGATTGGGCTGTACTGTCATGACGTTTGCTCTCTGATTCGTTGAACGTTCCTATCACGTGACTGATTCCCAGAAGAAAACAAAGACATCAGCCTTGATAACTACTGGTTAATTCAATATAGGTGACTGTGTTGTCTTTGCTAGAAGCAGTGGTACAGTTAAGGGCACCGATGATCTTTTTGCCATTGCTGCTACTCCATCGAATTTTCTACAACTGAGCAATCAAACTGCCTTTTAACAGCACCCACGTGCCCAGTGTACGTAAGCGGTCATGTCATAGGCTTTTTCAGGCATGTAAGTATTCATGGAGATTAGTTATAATACTGGAGATCCTTTTTAGGATGGCAGTTTAAAATGAAAACCTATTATTATGGATGTAGCCTGAATTTGACAAAAACTGTATTGGATTAGAATTTCATACTCCACCTTTAACTATCCACAGCTACAATTTAAGTACATTTTGTAGCTCTTATTAACCACAACTATTAAGAGTTTGCTGTGTTTCTGAACATACACAGGTTTGGCTGAATCACACCAACATGAGGGACTTTGCTAAATATGCCTGCTGGCTAATAAGTTACATAAAAAAGCCAAACTGAGTCTGCTTGTGCTAAAAGTGTTTTGGCATTGAGGCTGCAGCAAAAGACTACTCAGATTGTACATTTGTTGGCTATACACTTTAATTTATTCCACTAGATGAAAGAAACAGTTTGACAGTTAACTACAAAGTTAGGAGACTGGAGGTGGAACAAAATGGCTCGTCTGGGTTTATAGAGTATTATAGACTTGTAACTGTTAAATTCTTGTTACATTCTTCTTCTGGGCAGCTGTGGCTCGGGTGGTAGAGCTAGTTGTCCACTGATCGCAAGGTTGGCGGTTCGATCCCCAGCCCCTCCGCATGCCGAAGTGTCCTTGGGCAAGACACTGAACCCGAAGTTGCTCCCAATGGCAGGCTAGCGCCTTGCATGGCAGCTCTGTCGCCATTGGTGTGTGAATGTGTGTGTGAATGGGTGAATGAGAAACACATTGTAAAGCATCTTGGGTACCGCTAAGGTAGAAAAGGGCGCTATATAAGTGCAGACCATTTACCATTCCATAGGGCAGATGTATTCTGCTGGAATGAAGGAAGCTGGACAGTTTGATGAATGGCACCGTCAGCCACGTCCACTCAAAGGTTGCTTGGGCTGGGTCAGTGTGGGTGGATTACATATAAACATGCACTCAGCACACACTCATGCACAACCTGAATGACAGGCGCACACAGATGACTGCTAAACACTTTATGATAGTTTTGGTCAGTCTGCCAGCTCACCGATGCGGTGGTCCACCAGGATTTGTCTCAGTGTGCTTAGCGGCCAGTACAACACCATGGGTTAGGTTTAAGCCAAACTAAATTTAATCTGTGTGAAAACTGTTGTCACTGATGTTGCTAGGTAACCAGTGGAGTTTTCAGGAAGCTATGTCACCTGGCTGCTGGTGGCCTAGAAATCGTTCAAGCTCATTACATTTCAACATCTGATCTTGTAATTACTGAGCGTTAGAGGTGATGATGTGGGTGTGTTTTGAACTTTGTACACAGCTTAGCTATCTCTTTTGATCTGCTTCCAGCCTTTATGTCAAGCTAAAACACTTTCATGCCCAGATATAAATGGTATAAGACTTTCATTGTAACTCTCAAGTGTATTTTTCCCACCAAAAATGAACTATTCCTTTAACCACTTTGATGCCTAATGCAGCTGTATGCTAGCTTGAAATTCAAGTGATTTTTCCCCCCTCCTTCCAGACATGGGTGCAGACAGTGTGAGCAGTACTCTGAGCTCTCTCTCCAGCTGTAAGCCTCCACCTGCCCAGGACGACTTTGATGTGTTTGCTCAGACAAGGACCGGAGCCGCGTCTGAACCAAACAAGACGTAAGGATGCACTAGAGGCCTGTTTTTGATTCTACGCCTGCAATCCATACACTTTCAATGAAGGGGGAGACCTTAGGCTTGGGTTTTTAGCCTTTTATTAAATAAAAATAACCCTCCATCTATTTGTATTGTCTCAGTACTACAGCAGAAGACAGCCACGCTGCTGCTGGCCCTCCTCCCACTCTGGATGTCCTACAGCCAGCTGCTGGAGCGGTGAGTCTCGGTGACAATTTGGTCTATAATTTTCAGTGTTTTCATTGCCACTCATGGAACATCTGTGTGTGTTTGTGTGCTGTGTGACAAGCCGTTGCAAGGCAGACGTCTCCTCAAATGCTTTCACTAGTGCTGCTAGATGCTGCTTACCTTTCTAAGACGTATAATAAATGTAGTTTTTGCTTCTTAGTGATTAACCGACCCTGCAGCTTAATGGCATTATTTTGAATATCCAATCTGCAGATCATCCCAGCTATTTATTTATTTATTTTTGGCTAGGTTCTTTGCTTAATTACTCAAGTAGTGGTGCTCATTCTTAGCTGTTGTCCTTTCTGCAGTACTAATATAAAACTAAAATTGCTTTCACACATCACTATGCTGAATGGTCAAGTAGGAAAAGAAGAACTGTGTCTGCTCTATCAGCCGCTGTGACATAGTTATATCTATGGGGTTATCTTCTATTGTTAAAATCCCAAAAGCTTGTGGTTTCTGGGTGAAGCAGCTAATTTTCTGCTGTGGTGTCAGATATGGCGTTGCTTGCTTTATTCATCTTCACCGGCATTACACTGCATTCTCAGCTTAATCTGCACGCTGCGATGTGTGGAATTTGTTTTTGTGTGGACCCTCTTAGCCTGATCGTACCCATCATGAGTGTGTGATGACACCATCCATAAAAATTGGTTTCTGTTCTATTTCTTCATTTTTTCTCCCTTACAAAATACTTTTAAGTTGCCTTTAAGTTTACACTGAAGTACGTTTATTTTCTGTT
Source organism: Chromis chromis (assembly GCA_900302755.1). Lineage (NCBI taxonomy): Eukaryota > Metazoa > Chordata > Actinopteri > Pomacentridae > Chromis > Chromis chromis. The sequence goes on along the minus strand of OMNN01098992.1, from coordinate 57,995 downwards.
GTGTTTGTGGCGGGATTTTGTTTCTGTTTTCCGGCCACCTGTGGCGGTCTTCATGCTGCCCCATAGGGTGTCGGAGGCCAGTCCTCTGTCATGGATGACATAGAGGAGTGGCTGTGTACTGATGTGGTGAGCCCATCATGATTTTTATTTCTGCTTGCTTCTCTTTCCTTTTTTGCTCTGTTGTTTTCCCCCTTATCTCTTTTGCAATGATTTTTGAAGCCTGAAAATAACACATTTATCTTGTATTACATTTCCTCACTCTTTGGCTAATCACATTTTGATACCATAGTTCACTGAAATGTTACTAACAGTGTGTTGTGGGTACAGACTGGAATTATTATGAAAAAAATGTTGCAAAATAAGCATGAAGTCTTGGATGCAAATATGTGAAGGTAGTAGAATCAGGTCTACGTATGGCAATAAAACATTACAATGGACATTCTGGGTCATTTATGTAAAATATCATATCTTTAGTCAAGTTGTTTCTGTTGCGTAATTCTTGGCTAACACTCCAGGAGTTTTAAAAGCCTAAGGAGAAATTTTTACAGATATTCTTCTCTGTAATGGCAGAATGCACACACCAAGACTTGAAAATAACGGCACATCACACACTGCAGGATATCTTTAAGATAATCATGCCAGAGGGAGCAGTCAAGGAGCAGTATGCTACCTTGCATGATCTCATGGGGAAGCAGATGTAAATAAAAGGGAGACTGTGGTCCAACTACTTGCCGAAACGCTAATAATACTTTGCCGTGAGAAAAGAGCACAAAAGCAGAAGGTTAAACGGGTCTGAATGAGAAAACGGTTGGGGAGATTTGGTCAACATAGGCTGTCTATCCTTCATCAAGAACTGCTGATCAGTTTTAGTATCTGTATGCAAGCTAAAGTTAGCCTCAATGGCTACAATGTTTAGCATTGCTTGGCAACACTGTCCGCTGCTCCAGGTGTTAGCACAATAATCTGTATGTTACAGATTTGAACTCCTTAACATCAAACAAATTAAATGTTATTGGGGTGGTGAGCAGATTTCTCCTCCGATTGTCAGAAGGGGTGAAATGGAGGTAAATCGGCCCAAAACTCCTGTTGTGTGATCCTCGAATAATAATCTTAACCAAAACTTTTAAAGTGAGCAATAAAGAAATACAAGGGTTCATGCTCATTTTGCACCGACTTGTTGTTGTACTTTGTTGCATTACTAAGTGGTAATACTAATTGATTTGGTAACGACAGGTAAGTGGCTCCTTGTTTTACAATAAAACCTGAGGTTGTTTCCTTGGTTGTGGAAAAAATGGGCACTGTGGTTTTGTTTAAATCGGTGGTTTTGGGCACAATGCAAAGAACCAGAATCTTACTTTTGGTTTGCGGTGGTTTGCAGTTTTTTACATACATCAGAGTTAACTCGCAGGTGTGACATTGCTGTGTTTCTTTTTCAACAGAAAGGGGATGAGGGCGAAGAAGGTGTCACAAGTGAAGGTAGGACTACAGAAATCTCCTTTACGCTGCTGTTTTCAGCCACATTTTGACCACAACTCCTCTCAAATTCACATTTCCATCCTGCTTTTTTGTTCATCCAGAGTTTGACAAGTTCCTGGAGGAGAGAGCCAAAGCTGCTGAGATGGCCCCTGGCCTACCGTCGCCCCCGAGTGGCAACCCGGGTGTGGCGCAGGGAACCCCAAGTCGCAAGAAGCCAGACAGACCGGAGGACGCTTTGTTTGCCATGTAGACCTCCCACCTTTGACCTCTGATCCCCAGCCTTAGACCCGACCAGCTGAGCAGCATCACCCGAGGACAGACTGACCTGACACTGAAACACACCCACCTCCGCTCCGATTGATCACAACACTATTGAGTCACACTACAAGAGTTTTACACACGCTCTCCTTATAAAAAAAGAGAATTATTAATGCTGTCCGGTAATTTCTCACCAGAAAGGGAAAAAAGAAACAAAAACAAAAATGGCCTATTTTGTCACGCCACCAGATGATGGATCTCACCAGTGTCAGAGCCGACGAGGCAGCGTGCTTTTTCCTTCTTATGTGTAAAGAATCTCCTTCAGCCTGTTGTGGACTGCAGAGCTTCATGTTGCAGCTAATCCTGATAAAACAGCGTAGAGTTTTATATAAAAAAGAAAAAGTCATAAGTAGGAAATCCATTTCCTAAATAATCCCTCAAAGTAATGCCACCAGATTTAATCATTTTGCTATTAAAAATACCCCTACAGAAGCTTTATGGCTGTTATTGCAGAATATGTCCGTTATAGGCCGAAGCACTGATCATACCTACAAGGGTCTTGTTTTGGTGTTTGTATCAGTCCCTTTGCAAGTCCGTCTGAGTTGAATTGTAAATCTGTAAATGACAAATGTCAAGTTTATTAGTTGTATGTATATTTAAGCTACATATGTATGAAAGAGATGGTAATTTAATGTAGATTTTTGAAAAAGGGTTTATGTTCCACTTGCTTTGACAATAGGGATGTACCTCACTGGGGTCAGCTTTTTCAAGTAAAGGGAAGAATATACAGTACACGCGATAATGCTAGCTTAAAAAAGATGTCGAAGAAGGGAATTTAGCTTTTGTGATTGGCCTCATTGCACATAATACCAACAAGTGTGTTAGCATACCTTCCTCTCAATCTGCCTTTCTTTGAAATGCTCAAGTGCAGATGATTTGCTGGTCACAACAGATTTGAGATTATTTTTGCTGAGATTTATTAGCCTGAAGCTGCTATAGTTGGGTTTTAATTCCATCTGCTGAACAATACTGTCTAATTATTCCTCATTTATGTCATCACCTTTATGCTGAACACTGATACTTAGTATTTACGTTGAATGAGTTCACAGGGAGTGGTAGTGGTACTCAGAATTCAGAGTTGGTCTTACTGCTAGCTCAAGAGACACATGCTGTTATTGGTGAGTTTTTACTCAGTGACTGTAGGTTTTAACTCCTTTTTTGAATGCTGTATGTCCTAAAAATGAAACTTAGAGGACCAAATTTGTGTTTTTTTTCTGAATATGGAAGGAAAAGTCTGGATAATTTGGTTGTTAATACATTTCTTTGAGTCAAAATTCACTTTTTTTGTTTTATTTAGGGGATGTGATGAGAATTCAGCGTCACACTACAAAAGCATTATGTTAGTGCATTTCTCCTTTATTCCTTTACGCTGACATCTTAAAAGGCCCGACCTTTTAGCATGACATTTGTTTTCCGAAATGAGCTCGCCGCAGACGTAGTGCTACAAATGAGACATTTTACTCTTGACAATAATAGATTCAACGTGTTACACAATCACAACAAGCTTAAAACAAGAGTGCACTTTGACGGTCGCATTACCTTTCAACATGTACTGTACATCAGTTAGCCAGGTGTAATTAATGAGAACTGTTTGAGGCATAGAAATAATTTATTCCACACTATTTCATTTTTTTTTTTTTCTTCTTCAGATCAGTATTTTAAATCGCTTTATTGTGCAGGATTAAAATGGGAATGAAATATGTTTAGGAACAGAATGAGAAGTTGTCATAATGGTGTGTGTTTTAGTGTTTTTGGCTTTTGTTTATGGAGTTCAGAGATTCCTTTTTCTACATTGCTGCTGGCTAATGTATCTTATTTGTCATGGTTATGTTTAGTGATTACGTGGGTCTTATTGTTGATTCATACAGTAAACATATGGACATTTCTGAGGGCAGTTCTTCAGTCATTCGTAGCTGTAAAAGAATCGCACCAATTTTTCTCATTTAACTCATGAAGGATGCATATTTTTATTCTCACTCTGAATTTTACGAACTGACAAGCACATGAAAAAACAGACACGTAGAACTTAAGTCTGACACTTTCAACAAAGCATCAACATTGCACATTTTGAAAGGGAAACTTCCTTTCTCCTGTTTCCTTGTTTTAGTGTTAAACGTGTGTGTTTGTCAGCCGTTCTGTAATGCAGAAACGTTTTATCTCAGTTCATTGGGGGGGAGGGGAAGAAAGAGAGAAGCCTCCAAACTGTGTGTTTAAAGAATACATGTTACTATCCTGTTTGGTACCACCCAGGATCAGCCTGGTTTATTTCAGTGTGAGCTCTGTCAGTGGTTTGTAACTGAATCTCGGCATACCCATAACTTTGCCATCTCAGACCTGTTTTGCAGAAGAACAATGCGTTTCTTTGTGCCTCACTGGATAATATGAAAAGAGATGCTGATAAGGGAGGCTGTGCTGTGTGACTGCTAACTTTCCTGAGTTGCCTCATCTCTCGTTTCTCTTTGTGTTGTTTGACTTATGCATGAACTCTAATAAAACATTAGCAGTGTGTGATCCGCATCCGTGTTTTTTGTCCTTTGTTTTGTTATTCCCTTAACAGAGCCTATAAAAAGTATTATTTTCCCTGAATTCCCTCAAGTTTTTCCCTTTTATTGCTTTTCAACATTAAATCATGGTTAATTTATTTAGGCTGTTTTGACAAAAAATTACAAGAAAATACTCTTTCATGTCAAAGTGAAAATGGATTAGTTAAATTAGCTAAAATCTGTTAAAAAATATAAAATTTAAAATAAGTGACTGCTTAGGTTCACCTCCTTAAAGTCAGTATTTAGTACGTAGATGCACCTTGGGCTTCAATTACAGAATTGAGCCTGTGTGAATAGCATTTTCAGTTTAATATTTTTAATTAATTGACATGACTTAGAAGAAATCAGTTTTCACTCTGACATGAAAGAATATATTTTTGTAAATTTTTTGTTATTATAATTTGTCTTTTTCGACAGATTCTAATGATGATAATTCAATGTTGAAAAGCAATAAAAGGGGAAAACCTCCAAGGGGATGAAGACTTTATTTCGGCACTGTACATTGTTTAAGAATTCAGAAGCAACATGCTGCCGCCACTCCAGCCCTCCTTGGCCGACTACAGTCTCCGTCTGGCTCCCTCCTCAGATGGTAATAGCTGGAGCTGACCTGTAGTAAACCCTTTTCATTCACCTTACCCCCCCACACACCCCCACCTCTCCCAAGAGGCCCATGGGCCCCACACCAGGGGCTTCCCCATTGGTCGCCAGGAATCGCCTCATCCCACAAACATGGCCCCTCATATTCTGCCTCAGTCACTGGAGCATTTTCCCGGTCAAGAAAGAGGGGTGTGTCTGTCGGACAGTAGACTGGAACACACAGGAGCCCTGTTTGAGTCAGCGTGCCATGTCACAATGGGCAGCTAACTTAGTATTTAAAATCCTGCCATCAAACAGAGCTGCTGCTGGATTTCTCTCGGAGAGGTAAATGGATGCTTTTGTGTTTTTGGTTGTATCAGTGGAAACATTTTTTTTAATCTTTGTAAAATGTTTCCTTTGTAACAGAATTTGTGTAACTTACTAGAGGAAAAATATTCACATATGGCTGTAAACCAGTTATTTTGGTCAGCAGCAGAAGCAAAATGTGCATCTTGTCAGTATGAGTAAGGCTACTGTTTGTGTGGCAGCATGCTACTTAGCTGTGACTGTCGTCCCCTTCATATCCAGATCACATATTAGTCACGCCAGACAGCATATTCACCCAAATGTTTTAACATGTGTTGCAGAAGCCCGAGTGCATAAGGCTGTCGGATCCCTCGAGAATTCACTAAGAATTATTGAAGAGCAGAAATATGGAGGATCCACGTTTTCTTGGACTCGTTTACCCAGATTGATGGTGCTTTGGATTCCCCTCTCCATTAGCAGTTAGCTGGCACACCCTGGTGGCTACCCTGGTGGTCAGCATGAGTGGAAAACTCAAAAATCAATTAGATTGAGACAAAGCCTGAAAGATGTACCTGCCATATCTATGATAAAAAGCATATCTCCACAACAACCCCTCTACCAAGTGTATCAGGTTGAGAGGAAACACTGCCCAGAGCTGTGGTGCATTGTAGTTGCATTGCATGTCACGCTAACAGTGCAATGGATCTGCTTTGCATCACAGAACTTGGTTATAAGTCAACTCAACCACGAGTATCAACAAATACAATCAAAGCATATCAGATGTTGTAAACCTGCCTTATATTAGTGATCCATGCAAAAGCAACCGTCCAACATCCCATCAGCTCACCAGCACTGTGACTAACCTGAATGTCTTGTGATTTAAAGGTGAAAATGGATGAAATATATATACAAGTAGGGTGCCACGATAGCCTAATAGTTATGTCGCGTGACCCAAGTGCAGAGGTTTAGCGGCTGTCCCGGGTTTGATTCCGACCTCGGGCATTTACTGCATGTCCTGCCACACTCTCTCCTGTTTCTGACTCTATCCACTGTCCTATCCAATAAAGGCATAAAAGGCCAAAAATAAATCTAAAAAAAAATGAAATATATATACAAGTTACAATATACCTTTTTTTTTTACATATTTCACAGAAGACTGGAACACCTGAAACTATATAATAAGAGTAAGGGTGAAGATTCTGGATGTTTCTTATTGCCAAATACTACATAAAACACCAAAACCAACAATGAACTGATCCTAACAACAATTATGGTCAGTGTAAATAAAGCCTGATATACTATCCGTTTTGCTGTAAAACTCCACTGTGCTTCCACAACTATTAAATACACATCAACAAGCCTCACTGTTGCGCTGGGAGACATGCGTCTTCATTATTTAGAAAATGGACATGCTAGTTTATGTTCCAGTCAGACCCACATACTGTACACTTTGTTGCTGTCTTAAATACTCATTAGTGCACCAGATATGCTGTTGAAAACAGTCCCCGTTATATTCACTACTGACACCTACTAACAGACTGACACTTTTTTTTCTTCTAAAAAAAAAAAGAATCCATATTTTTGTGACATGTTTTCAAAGATTTAAACTTGGGGTTGGACAGTATTAAGAGATGAACTAACACCCTGGATTTGGTGGAGATGTGTTAAATTCTCACAAATATTTGTAGTCAGAATTCATTATGTACGCATATATAATAGTATTATAGTAGTAGTAGGCAGTATTTTTTTTAGATTATTTAGATTTTTTGCATTACAGATAAGAAAGGGAGGAGAGAGGGGGTGACATGCATTAAAGGTCCCATGTTGGAATTAAATTCCGGCTGCAGCAGAGAACTCATCCTTAGTACATGGTGCATGTACTCTACCAAGTGAGGCCCCAATTAAAGTTAAATTGCTTAAGTATTGTTGTATCAGAAAGATGTTGATTCAACCCAGTGGATAATCTTTGAAGCTACTTCCTGTCAGTCCCACATGCACCTTCTTGCTGCCTTAAATACTCATTAGTGCACCAGACATGCTGCAGAAAATAGTCCCTAATAAATGCAGTGTCAACACTTACTAAAGTAGCATTTGTTCAAACTAGAGCCCCCATGTTTTTAAGAGGTCTTTATAAAAGGGAATCCATATATTTATGACATGTTTTCAAAGATTTAAACGTGGTGCTGGAAAGTAAAGGGAGACAAATGGTTGAAGAAAATAGTGTGCTAAATGGTCCCTAATAAATGCACTGTGTACATCAGCTGAAGCAGCATTTGCTAAAGCTACAGTGCCCAGCTTTATAGGAAATCTTTTTTGAAAAACCCCTAACTACTAACTATAACTATATTTGTGACATATCTTCATTTTCAGTAGAAACTTGGGGTTGGATAGACTAAGTAACAGTGTTTTTAGTTTGTATACACTAAATTCTCCTAAATAGCGGCAGTCACCATATATTATGATATTCAGAGACTTGTACTGTACATTATAGGAGGTCGACCAAGGGACAGGAAAGACTTGACCTTAATAAAACTAGTGCCTTAGTTAATTTTACAATGTTTTTATTATTATTACTATTTGGGCTTTTTTGCCTTTATTATGGGGACAGCTGGGGGGGACTCATTCTACACCCCAGTGAAATTTAAAAAGTTGAAATACTGTTATATATTTAAGGTGTTTATCCAACCCTGTGGCACTCCGCTCCTTGAAGCCACTGTACTGGGTGATATCATATTATACACTGTTCTTTTTATTTGTTTAATTGCATACTTGTGCCTCAAACCAAACCTTCGACATCTGTCCTGCAGCTTCACCAAAGTTGTCATGTTTACCTCACGAGAACTGACAAATCTAAACAGATATCTGGCAGATTTTCTGAGTTACATTTCCATTTGAATGTCAAGCCCTTTTCCTTTATTAAATTGCCTATTTTCCATTTTCTTTCTTTAAAAAAAAACCCTCCTGGTCATCTTCAGTCAACTCTCCTAGCAGGGATATCTTTCCAACAGTCCAAATGTAAACACTTGTGCCATTGATTGACATGCTGTGTTGATTTTCTCATTACTGACACACACACTTGAAGCCATTTAAAAATAATGGCATATTCCTTATAGTGTGTACTGGTTTGCACCTGCAGCAGCTCTCCACGTGGCAAAAGGGCAGAGATGTGTGTATGTCAAAGTCCTCAGGCTATTTCACTGATCTTCATTAGCTGGTAGCTCATATTGATATCACTCCCAGTGCGGCAACACACTTCCATTCATTCACACTCCAACCACAGCTCAGGGAAACACTTTGGATAGAATTACATTAAACCAGATGCATTCTCATTAGAACCAAACAGCGCGCTAATATTTATCTTCATCCGCATAATCCTCACCACAGCCCCGGCCAAATCAGATCGCAAAACAAGCGCTCGAAAAATTAAACGACCTAATTGTGTTTATGATTTACTTGTTATTAATGTCGCAGATCAGTGGTTTCCCAATTTCCTCCACCTGCAACTTTCTACCGTTTCCTCGCCCTCAGCTGCTCATTTTTACCTGCGCGTAATGAAGTCTTCAAACAAACACAAATGAGAAGTATTACGGAAGTAATTACGAAACAACCGGCTCCAAGTGTTCGACGGATTAGGCGGGAACGAAACAAACCGGATGAATTTAGAGTAGTTATTTAATAGAGGCCATTCGTTGGGACACGGCGCCAGTAGCTACACTTTTTATATATTCACTGACAACGTAATATGTGCATTGACTTTTCGGGCCTGACTGGTGCCTTGCTTTCTCTTTAGCCGCCTCCAAAGACTCCGGCAGCCTCCGAGCACTTTATGCTAAGTTAATTTACCCAAATATATCCGCGGCGTCGCGGCAGCGGCGGCCCCTGCTCCTCAACATCAACAACTTTGTTAATGGAAACTTGCTGATCCATAAACGCCGCCGCAGACGTTAGCTGGGGGGCAGTTCACATATGAATGTTAAAAAAAAAACACACAGATCGATGAGGGGCATTTGCAAAGGAGTGCATAAGGTGTGTTTAATTATAACCGCGTCGGGGCTTGGCGGGGTGTGTGCGCGCGGCGTTTGGAGGGGGGGGAGGTGCCGCTGTTTAAGCCGAGGAAGGGGGCCCCGGTATTTAAATAGGGTCACCTCTCGGCCTCACCTTGCAAGTGTTATGCTATATTAAATGCCACTCATGTTAAGTGTGTTGAAACCCTCCTCTGATGTAGTCAAGACATAATATAAAGGTTAAATTGAAAAATGTCCCTTCGACGGCACAGGAACATGCCAATGATTGATCTCTCTTGTTCGGGGAAGGAAATGTTAGTCAGACCTGGGTTTTTGTTAGGCCCTTTTAAACGTGTGAATACAATAGGCGGTAATAAGGAGCGACTGGATTAGAATTTAAGTGTCAGTCAATCAGGATTGCAAAAGGTCAGCGGGGAAAAATTAGCAAAATGTGGGCGGAAATTGGCTTTTGAACAAGTGAGTTCAATCAAAATAAGCCTTCTTCATTGCAGACGCTTGGATTTGATTTAGCAGGAAAAGCACTAATGTTAGTAATAACTTATAATAACAGTATCTGGTCAAGTGTCCCAGTAAATGACAGTGTACTTTGTACTACGCAGTAACTCTTAGTAGGTTTTCAGTGTGTTGTGCCTTCACTGCACTGAAATCAATGAGGCACAATGCAAAGGCAATGCAATGAAATGCTTAAAAAAAAATTTTTCTCACAAATACTATATAAATGCAGAGAATTAGAGGACACATGTAGCAACAGTAAGCCAGAATGCACAACACCAGGTTCATCAAACAGAAGTTGCTACATGGAATTTAGCATTTAATTATTTACACGTGCTTTAAACTGTTCTATTTATTCTCATTTCACGTAATTTGCTGTTATTCTTATTGCATTTTTTCAATGTTTGTGTTTTTTGCTCGACTATATTGTAAATATTGCCTCTACAACAACGTAGCTTTTACTGAGATGCAACATTTCAAGGTAAAGCAGAGGAGACATGTAATAGTCAGTTGAAACCCTCATAATGAGATTTGGATGCGAGTTTCATTCTCCTAATGTACGTAAGTTGAGCATTTTAAAAGCTTCCCAGCAGAAAAATCTAACAAAAATATAGATAATTTCCTTTTGTTTATGTTTACACAGATTTAAATTTTCAAAAAAGTTAAAATGTTAAAGTCCCTTTCCCAATCAGAAATGTGATTTGCTTGTTGTTGCTTCACTCGGATGTTTGAGCTTCGCTGTGCAGAATGATGTGTGCAGAGTTAGAAGACTGCCAGTCCACTGTGCAGGGGAGATGTGGAAACTTTTCAGTGCATTATGAGTCATCTTGTGTCCAAAAATTCTACTTTTGACTTAAAAATAATTGAGTATTAATCGTTTCTGGATCTTTTAAATGGGTAAGAAGCTGATTTAACTAAATCTGCAGGTAGAAAAATTACAGGCTTCAAAGGAAAACAATTGTGAATATTTTTTTCTTTTATGAAGAATCTGATCTGACGACGATCCAAGAATTCCAACAAATGTTTGTTTTGCTTCAACTGATTTTAAAGCATTTTTAAACACATCATAATTAAGTGCCCACAGTATCTGTGTATATACATATAGAGAACACTGTAAACCTAGTCTATGTCAGCACTAGACACCGCACAAACAGTATAATGACAATATGAAGGCTTGACTTATTGTTTCTGTTCTGTTCACAGTTAATCTTTTGCATGAATTCTCAGACAGTAAGATGCTTTCTTTAAGTGACTTTTTTTTCCATCTAGAATCCACCACACAATACTGTACCTCTTTATTCTGTCTTCTTATTTACATTTTCAAGTAAAATTCCTCCTGTGGAATTCCTGTCTTTGGATGTCCTCATAGTTCCCAGTTTCAGACACAGACAATGATGAAGGAATGAGTTCAGTCTCTCCTCTTAAAGAGTCCAGAAGTGCAGGTTCAGGTGTTGGGGCTCCAGAACGTGAATAGGTGGCCCCGTGGGCCCTATATGTAAGGGGCCGTGGGAGGATCTGAACCCAGGCAGGGGTGGATCCGGAGTGGACAGGATGTAGTCAATGCTAAACTTGATCTCTGACTCTGGTTTGCCTTGCTGGGTGGGGTTGGGGACCAGGTGGTTCGGTTGGGGCCTCGGCCTGTCAGGGTTCAAAGGGCAGAGGGTGGAGCTGGGTTCGGGGCGCCGGGCTGAGGGTAGGTGCTGATTGCTGTGGCTCTCCAGAGGGTGGAAAGGAGTTTCTCCTGAATCACGGAGGCCAATTTTCACGTTCCTCCGACGCCGGCGACGCCGAAAGTTGCCATTTTCAAATAGGTCGAGCATGGATTCACAGCCAGTGGCAAAAGTCCAGTAGTTTCCCTTTCCTTTTTCATTGCCCTCTGTCCGAGGAACCTGTGATAAAAATACTCACTTATATACTTAATGATATTAGGATGGAATATTTCTACTACCAATAATTAAAGGATTAAAAACATTAATACTATGAGAACAGGATTGACAACTATTTTTACTACTGCTTCTGCTACTTTAGTTCTTAAAAATAAAGGAAATGATGAAAATAAAATCAAATAAAACAAAAGCAATGGACTAAAAAAAAGTCCAATTCATTTTAAAAATCCAGTTAACATTCCCATTTTCCTAGTTCTCTCTGCATACTGTGCTATGCCTGTCTTTACCTTGATAAAGCAGCTGTTGAGAGACAGGTTGTGTCTGATGGAGTTCTGCCAGGCTCTCTGGTTGGATCGGTAGTAAGGAAACCTCTTCATGATGAACTCGTAGATGCCCGACAGAGTGACCCGCTGCTCGGGGCTCTGCTGGATGGCCATGGCTATCAGCGCTATGTAGCTGACACACACAGACACACACACTAGGTAACACACTGTAGCAATGAAAAAATCTGTTACATGCTAAATCACGTTTTCATTTGAGGTCCCCAACAACCCCACTGTTTTATATGTTCAAGCGTATTAATTCAGTCTTTATAGTCTCATTTTGATTGGATTTTTGTCTCAACATATTGAAAAGTTTTCTTTCTCTTTGCCTCTCTCTTTTCTTTCTCTAGGCTTCATAATTTATGAGGATGACAAAATCCAAAAATGACCATGAAATAATACTACTTACAAACAAATAAATACAGTGTTTTATCCACTGTAGTGTTACACTGCATATGTTTGGGATCGTTTAGAAGACTGTTCCTCAGTTAAACCTCTGGAACCATGTTCAACAACAACACTGTTATAAAACCTTAATAACAGAACTGTGTCTTGGAAGCTCAGTGCTGTTTTGCAGCATATTAGAGCTCATTGAATGGAACTTTTTTTTTTTTTTTTTTTTTTTTACAGCTGGAGCCTCAAGCTGATCAAACAATGTCAAGTACGGAAGAGGATTAGGATGAAGTTAGCAAAGAAAAGGCTCAAAAATATTATTTTGACATTCTCTTTACTTTTAAAAGGCGCATTTTGTCACATCAAATTATTTTAATATTGTAAGGTGTTGACCTCCCTATGTAAAGTGCACTGATATGTCTTATCTTGATTTGGTGCTGCTGCGTAAGATAAGCTTGTTTTTTTGTGTCAAAACTATTAAATAATGAATTAAATTTTTTTTTTTAATGTTTAAAGCAATAAAATGTTATGATTGTTGTGTTTTCAGAGCTTTTATACACATTTATATAAGTTAACACTGTAATGAGAATTAAAAAATGGTAAAGCTTAACTGGGTTATTCATAAAATTACAATTGATGAAAAACAGAAAAAAAATGCTGATGTTATATAAGTATTTTCAAAAAGAAAAGCTTCATTAAAAGTCCTCCTTACCTGTACGCGGGTCTACACATCTTCTTCTCCTCGTCGGTGCTAGATGAAGGGTATCCGTCTCCATCGTAGTTGAAGCAGTTGAAGGGGTAGTTGGAGTTATCAAACATATCTACACTTTGAGGAGTCAGATGTGGGATCCAAAGTGTTTGGCTCCTCGGAGCGTCCTGGCCAAAGCCCAGCAGCTACTCCCTGTCCTGCTGCTCTGCTCTGCCACCATGCTCTGCTCAGCCAGCTGACACTCAATCTGAGCTGTGCTGATGACGGCCGCCTCCAGCCCCCCTTCCTTCCCCTCCTCGGCCCAGCTGCTCTCCAGGAACAAGCTGCAGGTCTGAGGACTCCCAGCCAGTCGGGGTTCCATGAACTCTGTCACAGTCTTCTGCACCACTGGTGTTTCTCTACCAGCCACTTGAAAGTCAATATATTTAAAATCTAGATGTTTTCTCCACTTGGTTCATTTTTTTATTTGCATGTTTCCAGCAGATAGATGCCAGGGCCTATTCTGAAACTAAAGCTAATCTACTGTGTGTCATCTCTGTAACAAGCCAACTTCTACATTAATCAACCTTTATTTAATTCTAAAAGGCCCCATTTGTCGTAAAGCCGACCTATCAAACCTATATCATGAAAGTTCCCTTTATTGTGTGCCAGTCCTGCACCACCTCAAAGCTGCTTTAGGCTACGTTCTACAGCTGCTGGGCAAAGCAGGCTGAGCAGTATTTCCAGCAGCACACAACCACCCTGAGCTGTTGACCTTTTGTTGGCCACTGAATGAAGACTTCCACTCACAGTCAACAGCAACAAAATCCATGAAGCATGATCAGAAAATCTGCGTTTTCTATTCAAAAACTGGGGCCTACATTACCCACAGTGCAACTTGTCAGCTTGGAGATTGAGGTGTATTATGAAAGTAGCTGCCGTAGTCGTGAGACATTAGTCTCCTGCAGAGAGGAGGAACAGGCTACAGACTCCTGCTACGCTCACTTTCTGTCAAACTCTACACCCCCAGACTTGTTTTTCTTGTCTTCAGCCACAGCTGGCACTGACAAGTGATTTCACATAGCTCCTTCTGGAGCCACAAAAAAACTTTAGGAAACTTTTCTCACATTTGCAGGAGTATTCTCCAACATCCATGAACACACTTTGATGAGTGAAATTGGTGGAGTTCATCTTTAATATCAAATCTCATTGATGGTCAAAGTAGTATGTGAACACTTAACTTCTAGAGGTTGTAAAAATGTAAATAGGCCCAGTCAAATACAAATAAGACAGACAATACATTAATTTTTAGGATTTTTTAAAATTTATATAAAACACATAGTCAGAAATATCATGAAAAAAGTTGAATTTCTCTGAGTTCTCTACTTTTTTCTAGCCA